>JABAKD010000014.1:6563484-6861073 GCA_012845835.1 Undaria pinnatifida
ACACGATACTACACTACATCGTGACCTGTGTGCGTGCGGTGCCATCTACCAGGACCCCAGGACCATATTACTAGTAGCGTTTGCCCCTAGTTTAGTGTGGTGGAAATCGATTGCCACGACCTCGTCCTACACAGTATAGCGTCGCGCACTACCCCGGGATAGTTTGGGCTCCCCCTTTAGCGCGGTTCATGCTTCCTGGGCAACACAGCACTAACTAGCGAGGACGCACGCCACTCTACCTTGTATCAGATGGGCCAGGCGCATGCATGTGCCGTCTGTCGTGCTTCGAAGTTCGATGGTAAAAGTAACTGGGGGCTATTGAGAAGGCAAGTCACCCATAAAGCGCCAGGATACGTCTCTAACATACCAAATACAGTATGGCTTTACGTTAGACTCTTCGCAATATAACGTCATGAAATGCTCCTAACATACCAGTTACAGTATTGAAAAGCGACGATATGACTCCCTACCATATACCATGCACGTGTCTAGATGTATGTGTGTTGTATGCGCCAATATGTGCGTTGCCCCTGCTGCTGTTTTGTTGTTTTGTTTGCATTTTTTTCTCAAAAATGTTAATGTTGTCGAATTCACGATCTGCGACAAACCAATGGGCGCGAAGCTATATATATTTTCTACAAAACCCAGCAATGTGATTGGCCCAAAAGCAAAAATGATGGGTGAGCGGGAACATCTGCGAGAGAAACGAGGAGTTCCAACGTTTTGGCGTTTTGGCCGTGGAAACCATGTGGGTCCTGATCACGTGGGCACCAGCTCGCGCGTTCTACGTGACCACAACTCGATCGATACCCCGTGCCAATCCACCTGGCAAAGGAGAAGGCTTTAGAGATTTTCGCACGCGCTCTACTACTTGACGTCCCCCGGTTGTTCTGCGATTCTTCCTTTCGCGCCGCGGCAATGACGTCGACATCCGCAACTAGAACGCTGCCTTCATCAGCGAGGCTAGACCTTTTCTGTTTGTTTTCAAGGCCGGGATACAGCAACCCGAACAGACTAACCCAACTCCAGCAGAGCGACACTTCAGAGGCGACCCCAAGCCGAGCTCGCTCCTGCCAGCTGCATCGCAGCACCGGCACAAGCAGCACAGCGTCAGAGGAGTCCGAGGGTTCATCATCCGCAACTAGCAGCGCTGCCTTCATCGCGAGGCTAGACCTTTTCTGTTTGTTTTCAAAGCCGGGCTGCAGCAACCCGCCGAGACTACCCAACAACAGCAGAGCGACACTTCGGTAGCAACCCAAGCCGAGCTCGCCCCTGCCGGCTGCACCAGCAGCACCAGCACAGCAGCACTGCACCAGAGGAGTTCGAGGGCTCATCATCATGACCTGCAAAGTACAGGCAAGACGATTGGCAGCCCTGCTGTGCTGTTCTGTGTTCTGTCATGACAGCGACATTGGCAGTTTGGGGCATTTCAAGAGCAGTTTGCAAAATAGATGTGTGGGTGCTGTGTTCGTCGGCATGCCGTTCAGTCCAGACTGCTGTGTGGTAGACGATCTGATCACTTGGCGCCGCAGCCCCCCGTGGCTTCTTTCGTTCTCTAGGTGGCATGCCTCTCTGTAAGTACTACGTACACGTAGTGTTGGAAGCAATCCACAGCATGACGGCTGCAAACAAACGAGTTAGTAGCAGAGTCTGCGCGAGCCCTCGCATCCATCGTCCTATGAATCTGATCAATTGTTTGGCCCTTCCAACCTGCGACCCTCGTACCCATACCGCAGGCGCTGCTCGTACTCGGGCGTATCCGACATCTCCAACGACGACTCGGACGACGAGAGCACCATCAGTCACGATTCTCACGACGAGAACGTCATCGGTGTTGACGGCGACAACGAGAGCACCATCGGCGACGGCTACCATGCCGAAAGCATCATCAGCGACGACGAGTGCTACACTGTCGAAGCTGAGGATGTACACTACACGGACGCATCCGACACCTCGAGCGACAACGACGACCACGAGAGCACCATCAGCGACGCATCCGACACCTCGAGCGACAACGACGACCACGAGACCACCATCAGCGACGACTCCATCAACCATGAGTGTACCATAAGCGACTACGAGTCCAACGGCCATGGTGATCTCGAGCCCGACCACGCCTCCTTCGATGATGGCAGCAGTTGGGGCGAGCGTGCGTCCGATATCTCTGACGACTCGTTTTGCGTTGATGATCTTGGCGATGGTGGTGCTTCTGAAACCTCCGCTGGGTCTTCTTGCGATGATGGTGAGGGCTGGGAGGGTGGGGCTCCTGAATCTCCGCTGACTCTTGTTGCGACGATGGCGATGATGATCTTAACGAGTGCGCCTCCGATATCTCCTCCGACTCCTACGATGGCGATGATGAAGCTCTTGACGGTGATGATGGTGGTGTCTGCGGATTTTCTCGAGATGATGATGATGATGATGACAGCGACTTCGATGGCTCGAGCGACGTTTACGAATCCGACTACTACGACAACTCGAACGGCTTTGATGGCTCGAGCGACGTTTACGAACCCAACTACGGCGACACCTCGAACGAGTTCGATTCCTCGAGCGACGTTGACGAAGTCGAGTACTACCATGTAATCGACGACGCGAGCGATTTTGAAGAACCAAAATACACCAGCGCGGTTTCCTTCGAGTTCGTCGACCTCTCCTCCGCCACGGCCGAACTCGAGCCGGCCGGGCCTCCACCGGAGCTTACCCCGACCGAATGCCTCACCCACCTCCCGACCGCTGTAGGCCTCTGCCCGCCAAACAAGCCTGAGGTATGCCTCAAGGTGTTCAAGTGGGGGGCCAAAGCAATTTGCGGCGTGGTGATTGAGTCCTATCTGGCGGGCGGCGATCCTTTCGAGGATGGAGGCATTATGCAGACTGCGGCTGCCCCCGCCATCGTTAAGCTCGCCAAGATCCGCAAGGAATACCAGGAGGACTTCGATGATGAGTGCATCTCGCTCGACTTCGCCATTGAGGACCTGTGCGAAGAGTTGGCTAGGGTGCCGTGGAGTGCTAAGACCGTGGAGGACCTTGGCAGCACGCCGCCAACGCCGAGTGCTTGTGGCGTCGTGGAACTTGACAGCACGCCATCGCCGTCAGCATCATCGTCCACACCGTCAGCATCAGCATCCACGACGCCAGCATCGGCGTCAGCATCAGCGGCGGTGTATCAGCAAGATACTGCATCGACTTCAGCACGCGCACCCACGACCTCGCCAGCGAGCGTCTGTAGTGCCGCCGCGGAGGAGGAGGGGGAGGAGATGTCCTTCGAGGTTCCCTGCACTCCGGGCGCTGTGACGGAGGATGATGGCGGTGGCGGTGGCGGCGGCATGGACATGGTCTTCGGCATCCGTAACAGTTGTGCAGGGTTGGTGGTCGAAAAGCCATCGTGCCGAGCGGGTGAGTGATTTATCATCGGTGGGATGCTTCTGGCTGAAGTGTGGTGGTGTTTGCGCGGTGTGTGTCGTAATATTCTGGCTCTTGGAGTTTGAATATTTTGAACTAGTGTTGTTGCGTCTGGCCGTACACAGGTTAATTGTTTTGCGGAACGTGGATTTTGCGTGCGTACATCAGCGTGCATTACATAAAGACAATTTGGTACTCCGCAGATGTATTTTTCCTTGACGGGGGGGGTACTCTAGAATCAAGTGAAATAAATATCCATTTTTTCCCCTGAACAGGGGCGGTAGCCTAAAGCCGAGTGGACATTATCCAAAAAGTGTTTTTCAGGGGGTTACTTTATAACCATAGTAAAATATTGATCCACAAAAAACAACCATAGTAAATCATTGATCCACTAAAACGTCCTTTTTTATTACACAAAACTAATTCATCCTTTCGTCGTGTAATCATCGTCCTGCATTTTTTCCAATCAAATTATTACCTCTGGGGGCCTGGTATGGTGTGTCGTTTTGTCTTTTTCTTTGTTGTGTTCATTGGATTTCGTTTTGAACCTCTTGAACTAATGTTAAGCTTTAGTCCTGTACCCGTCCCAGGTCATGCTCATTGCCGCCGGTGCACATAGATGATGAAGTATTTCCACAAGCGACATCGATATGGGTTTGATGTTTGGCGAGTACCGTCAACCGTGTACTTGGCACCTGGTATTGTTTACTCCACAGTTGTTCCATTGCTGAGTATATGATAGAAACTTCAGCGCTTTCCCTCCAAAGTTGATACCTCCCATCACCCCCCTCCCCTCCCTCCTTTCTGCTCCCCCCATTCCTGCCCTTCCCCCTCTCCTCCCTCCCCCCTTCCTGTTTTCCCCCTCCCCTCTTTATTCTTATTATTCAGGTCCTGTGACAGCAGATGATGATGATGATGATGGCCGTGATGTTGACCTTGATGACATGGACATCGTCGACCAGCAGCGTGGCCCCATGGGAATGTTTGAAGCATCGGTCGCCCAGGGAGAGGGTAAGTATTATGCAGCATTTCTTGTCTTTCATGCGTTGTACGTACAGCGCGATGAGTTGTGGCCATTATTAGCACAACCAATATGCGGTATTCGTGATAAGTGAAAGTAAGTGCGAATGAAGAAATCTTGCGGGGTACCTCGTATAATCGAGTTATACCTTCCTGGCTGCTGTAGCGAATGAAAAGTAACACACAGTCAATCTAGTATATTATACAAAAAACGCACAAATAGACTATCTGTTCCGCCGGACGGGTTTGTTCTTTCTGTGCAATAGCTGTTTATGACAATCATTGTCGGACGGCCAGCACGACAATACCATGCTATACTTTGATACTGCAAAAATCGACTACCGCAGCAATATTTCGTCTTAGTCTGTAGTTTTTCTTTTGCACTTTTGATTTGCTCGAGACTGACGCCCCCCCCCCCCATTCCTTTCCAACGCGGTAAATGTTCCGTATGAGAAACGCTCGATCGACGTTAATAGGTTGAATCGAAAAACGTCAGTGTGTGTGGCACTGCTACATTTTTACATAATTACTGTTTTTTACCCTCTCCACGTCTTGTCAAGCACGGATAATCGATATCGATATTAACTATTTTTTTGGTTTTCCCGTATTTCCTTTTGCAAGCTACCACCCATTTCTTCTGTTTGTTACTGTATTGACCCCCTCCCCTCTCTTTGGAACATGGCTAGCCAATAGTCGCTTTCAGTTTCTCGTATTCCGCTTTGGAGGCAAACAATTTTTCATACATAGTTCTCTCGTATTCTCAATTTCAAGCGAACCTTTATTTATTTTTTTCTGCGCCTTCCACCCCCAAAAAACAAAAACTGTTCGCGAACATGGCTAGTCGACGTCACTGCTAGTTTTCTCGCATTGTTTTTTAATGGAACCCTCTTTCGTTTTGCTTAACGTTTCTAATCCCCTCTTCCTCTCCCCCCTCCCTCCCCCCTCCTCCTCCGCCCCCGTCTCCCCAGTTCCCCTTTGCCCCCTCCCTCCCTCTCCGTCCCTCTCGCCGTCCCTCTCTCTCCCCTTGAAAGCAGGGCTGGCGTACGAGACGTCCTTCCTCCCCACGGTATGCCCGGCCGAAGACTGCGACGACAACAGTTCCAACGCTGAGAAGAGCGAGAGAGAAGAGGAGGAGGAGGAACCTGTTATCGTCCGGTCTGTCACCTTCTCGTCGCAAAGGGGTGACTCCCAGGTTGTATTGTCAAGGGTAGCAGAAGTAGTAGAAGACGCCCCGGTCACATTGGTAGTTCCGCCTATCAAAGTAACGAATTGTTCAAAAGATAGTTCCGAGAAGCGTTCCGAGAAAAATTGCGGGAAGAAAATGGAGAAAAAGCCCGGGGAAAAATCCGAGAAATGCCTCGAGAAAAAATGCGAAATGCATTCGGAGAAGCGTTTCGACAAAATGTCCGACACAAAATCCGACAAATATTCCACTTTCGACAAATATCCCAAAGAAAAATCCGAGAAAAATTCCGACAACAAATACAAGAAGCGTTCCAAAAAAAAATCAGAGAAAATACAAACAACGCGTTTAGAGAAACATTCCAAGAGAAAAACCGATATGCGTTCCGAGAAGAGCTGTTTGGGAGTTGTAGATTACGTAGCGCGGAGGACGCGAAGCAGCCCAGGAAGGCCTTTCGCCAACCGTACGGCCCATGTCAGCAGAGCTAAGAGCTTAAAGGTGAAAGCGGGAGAAGCAGAGCTCCGAGCTGGTATAGGGTAGATCTATTAGTGAAGGAGATGTATAGTATATATGTGAAGAAAAAAAACTTACATAAAAAAGAAAGAAAACAAAAAGACAAATAAAAGGAAACCAAGCATAGAGAGGGTCCGTAGGTTTGCATGGTACTATCTGTGTACACGTAAAAAGTGCAACTTAAAAAGAAAGAGAGTCGGTAGATTTGCATAGTACTGACATACAAGTAGTGTGGTGGTGTTTCGTGCACAAGATTGTCTACAGACGGCATCATGGGCGACATCAAGGTGAGACGAGGAATTTGGGGGGGCGCTTTACGTACATTGTCTATTGGTTGGTAGGGGTGCACTCGTAGTATACAAATAGGCATTGTTATAGGTAGGGGTCGATACAACCCCCCCCTCCCCCCCGTGTACACGGGCCCCGAACCGTAGCAACGTCCACTACCTCGTAGAATCCTCTCACTGTATTCCCTCCCTGGTGCATATAGGTTCCCTCTTCCGGCCTCCGCCGACTATCTGATCCAGCGCACATGATTTCTGCGCTTTACGTATGGTATGTACCTGGTATATGTACAGCCATGGTCCCGCGTTAGTGCGGTACTGTACCCTTTAGTGCGAGGTCCCAGTTTAGTGCGGTGAACATCGCGTGGCATGACCTCGTCCTACAGAGTACTATGCTATGCCGCACTATACCGGGATAGCTCGGGGTCCCACTTTAGTGCGGGTATTGTCGTCTGGCAATGCACCGCACTATAGAGGGACCACGACTACTGTACTACTGTATGTATCCAAATATGAAGAATCGGCTATATATCGTGCATGCGGGGGCCCCCCATGATTCACATACAGTTATAACGAGGTCGATATCTGATTGGTACGGATCACTCGAACAATCGATCGCTGCGGTCCCCTTTCTAGACTTGAAGCATAAAAAACTCGGGGGAGATTCCGCAGTGATTGTCGGTCGGGGTCGGTGGGGAACCTGTACGATAAACCTTTGGGGGGGGTACTCATTGGGGAGTTATTCTAGCGCGTTTGGTTGTAGACGTTGCTGTGGTTTGGCTTCCATGTATACGGGGGGCGGGAGGGGGGGGGGGGCGTAGACCGTAGCTGGGGGGTGGGTAAGGTAGGGTTTGTTTGTTTGTGGTTAGGTAGATACGATTGGCTATGAGAGCACGGACGCGTGTTTCCTTGGGGGGACGGGACGATGTAGGGTAAGATTTTTGTAGTTAGAGACGAATAGCATTTTCTAGGGGGGGTCGGGTAGGTACTTTTAACAAAAATATTGACACGACGTCAGCTGTGTATTTGACGACCTTAGGGTCGATCCTCATCTTTGCAAGCTGCGTACTAGATCGATCGCCCGCCTTTAGTAAGATTCATAAATCAAAACCTAACATAAGATGACATTGTATTATGCTACCTGTCACGTATAACCAATTGACATACGTACCAATAATTATCTGAACACTTTGATGTATTAATACCCTCTCATTGGTTAATGTTTTATTAGGTAGTAGTAGTGTACCGCTTTGGTCTACCTTATTAAAGTAGTAGTAGTAGTAGTAGTAGGGTACTTGTGTACTACTGTAGGTAAGTGGTAAAAGCAAAATCCAATACCAGGTATAGACTATATATCTTTTTACCATTGCACTTTCTACTATACTGCTGTAGCATGTACATGGCGGATGGTTTTATCAGGGTTGTTAGTACTTGTGGTGTAATACACGGGTAAGTTTTTTCTATAGTCTAATGGTTTTGTACGTAAGTACTATAGATACAAACGAGATTCTTGGGGGGTAAGGTAGGGAAAGGTTTTCGCACGTACGTGGAAATGAGCGATGCTTTCTAGGGGGGGGGGTGAGGCAGGGTAAGTGCTTCGTGCGTAGGTAAATGCGAATGGCAGTTTTTTTTCCTAAGAGAGCATGGACGAGTGTTTTCTTCGGGGGGGTAGGGTAAAGTAGGGCAATGTGTAATTTGTTTGGTAGGTAGGTAGAGACGAATGGATATCATCGCTAACGGAGGCACGGACGCGTGTCTTCTAGAGGTGACGGCATTTGTCCCGCTTCCATTCCGATCGGAAAGGTTGTGGTGACCGGGAAAGATCGATGCCTCCACGTGGCCCCGGTTGGAGAAGCCAGGGAGGGTTTCGTTATCCTTAACCTTCCTCGGGCCGAGCTGAACGCGATCAAAAACACGACAAGGATACAAGAGGGGCAGTATGATATGAAGAGGAAACTGACTGACTGGTATTGATGCTTTTTGTTTTGCTGTTGTTGTTGGCATACGAGATTATAGAAGTATTTTTTTTCCAGTGGAGGCGTTCGAAGCGCTGAGCCCATAACGGGGCAGGTATATGGGTGGTTAGTGGTACCCAATTGCATTTCTTCAAATACTGTTGTGAGAAGCTGTGCACGAGTTTGGCGGATGAATTGTGCATAGGAAACGTGCCGTATTTGGAGTTTTAATTGTTGTGTTTTGGTTATATTTCGCCCCCACCAAGCAGAAATTTTGATAGTTGTTTCATTTTACCCGCCGACAATGTGAAACCCTCGGTGCAAATTATGTCTCTATTAACAACTGCAAGTTTTGCTTTTTGTGTATAGTACGAAATACATGTTGACATGTGGTATTGGATACTACCGTTTGTCCTCCCTCGATACCGGTACTCGACACTTCGGTAATTTCGGTACTACTAGCTCGATACCGGTATCCAACACTTCAGCAAGCTCGGTTAAAACTCGACACCTGTAGCCGACAATTTGGGAGCTTCGCTGCGGCCTTGATACCGGTACCTAACACTTCGGCAAGTTCTGTATAACGTTGATACTGGTACCCCAGGTACCAGAACAGAATACCCTCGGCCACAATACCGGGCGTACGTGTATTTTCTCGGCACGGGATCGATCCTGGTACCCGACACTCGGGTAGTCTAGGTTTGAATTCGATACCGGTACCCGGCAGCTCGATAATAACGGTATTAACTTGATATCCTTCGGTAACTTCGCCAAGGCCTCGATACCGGCACCCGACACGGTGGTAAGTTCGCTACTCGCGCCAAAACAAACTCTTGGCACCAGTTTACCCCACCGACGACGCACTTGATACATACCAGGTACCTGATAGTGTATCGGTTCTGAAAAACAACTTGGATTTAACATGTAGGCTGCCCCTTTATAAGCCTATGCAAAACCTATCTATTATCTTTTTTTCACGTATTGGTGTTAATTTCTCAGTGGGTTTCGTACATGTTTACTTTGCTATTTTTTACGGGCATTTAGCATCCAATTCCCTCTCTTTACTAGTATAGTCTCTAATGCACCTGTGTTGCACCCCTCACAAAATTCCCGAATTCTTCAAAATCGGGACTCATTTGATAGGCTGGAACCACATCTACATTCCTTAGGCCAACTCCGTAAGTCTGCAACACACCCTGCTGTGCTTAGGCAATTACATTTTGCAGGGTACATGCGCGTACCCTAGTGCTATCACTAGAGCTCACCAAAACGGCAGATATTTTCAGGTCGATTTAGGGACGCGACCACGTCGCGCTGAAAGTTGGATTTGTGCTTCCATAATTTTTTTGCGACCCGTGTTACGACAAAAGTAGCACTTTTTGTCTGAAAATTTCCTGAATGACGGGGCTCCTTAATCCAAAATCGTCGGAAATAGGACATTTTTTTTGCATGACGCTCGTTGTGAACTTGCTACTTGTAGGCCGTGTGGGGGTTGTTATCGGGTAGCAGCTGTATTTTTCTCCAAAATCAGTTTTTTGGGAGAGGTCTTCAGCTCCCAAATTGAGGAACCTCAGAAAAAAATGGTGCGCACCTCTATCGTAGCACGCGTCTTGCACAGTTTTTTTCAAGTTTGAGCACAGTAGTTTTCGCTGAAAATTTCGCCGGTGTAAAAACACCAGGCTCCAAGTTAAATAAAAAGTTGTGCATACCAAGCCTTGGAAGCACAAATCCAACTTTCAGCGACGTGGTCACGTATCTAAATCGACATGAAATTATCTGCCGTTTTGGTGAGCTCTAGTGATAGCACAAAGGTACATGCTTGCACCCTGCCACGTTAGTTTATTGTTCCAAGACGGCAGGGTATGTGTTGCAGAATTACGGAGTTTCCGTAAGGAATGTGGGTATAGTTCCAGTCTCTAAATTGAGTCCTGTTTTTTTTCCATTTGTGAGGGGCGCAACAGCAGTTGAGCGCCTAATTTCTTGTTTCCCTTCTCGTCTCCCTTTATCACGACCAACACGTACTCACTCACTCGTGGTCCGAGATAATTTTCCACACAATATTACGAGCCAGGAACAACGGTAAAAACTATCGAAATGGACTCAAGCTTCGCTAGAGTATTCAAGGGGGGCTAAGGCCCAAGAGAGGAGGGTGTACAAGTGGAGTAAGCCTGTCTTAAGTGCTGAGCACTCTCGGACTAATCCCACGGGGTAGGAATGAACCAGACTTTAACAGTTTTTTGCGCTCCTAAAGTGAGGAGGCGAACACATCTCACCCCAAACATGGCTCGGGAGCCATCCCACGCTAGTTAGGGGTGCATGCAGCATGAGTCCCTGAGGTCCTCACACGAGGGGCTCAATATCTCACCCGAAAAATGACTTCGAAGGCGTTCGTTCGCACAACTCGGCCAAGCTTCTATGCCTTGTAGTCCTGAAAAAAAATGCACTCGTGATTTTTTTTCACTAACCGGTAGGTCCTCACAGAAGGAACTCAATTGGCCTGGGACGTTTAGGCGCTATAACTGCAACCCATATCGTGGGATGACTCTCGAAAGCATCTCTCGCGCACAGTCCGACCAACACTTCTGTGCGCTCGTCCTACAACAAACATACTAAAACAAACATACTCGTGTAAGAGTTGTTCTACGGTAGCCCCCCCAACTACATTCTTTAACGAAATCACCGGTTTCAAAACCAGCGCCCCCGGTCGTATGTCCTGAAAATACGGGTGTCCCTCGACACCCCGATGTTGTTGATCGTTAGACCTTTGCACACAAGAAAATGTATGGATATATATACATTTTATCAATGTATTACCCTTCTTTGTGTCGAGTAGCCATGAAATGTCCGTTAAAGAAAATCGCTAGAGTTTTGGGAGGGGCTATCGTAGAACCAGTCAAAAGCATCAGAACAACCCCGGCAGTTCCTTGTATGAGAATTTTCATCGGCCAGAAAAAAAACGTTCAACCCCAAAACTGCAACCCCTACTGTGTGAGGACCTCTCAATTGTACATTCACCAACTACTATTAACAGCCTGGTATAGGTTACGACACTAGTCAACGTGGGTGCACAGTGCCGTGTGCCTCGCGAGTTTGATTTACGTCAAGCCCGCGATTTTCTCGTGTAAAAAGAGCTCTCTTAAATCGCGGCCTTCACCGTACTGCTCATACTATGCAATGCGCAAAATGGCGTTGGCCTTTCCTTGTGTTACGTAGCTCTTCGGAGCTAGCTAAATCTGCTTCGAGTTTTATTTGTTTTTGCTATACATATCGCAGCAGGATTCATTGCCTATATTCGTTCGGTGTGGACATACTAAAATACCAATGGGTTTTATCAAAGCATAAGGACAACCTCCAACGCACGATTTTGTCTTCCGGTCTGAGCTACGAAAGGAACACAGGGTGCGTGGTACAAGCATCACTCGTCAGGCCCACCACCCATCCACCGACGTCCACCTACCGGTTCGCACCCACCGATCCCCGTAGCCCACTCACATACCCCCCCCCCCCCCAAGGCCCACCTTCACCTTTCCTTCCGCATTCACCTGCCCACTTGCCCGCCCGACCACCCACCCAACCACCGTGAGCGTCAGTTTGAAATTCGCAGACTGGATTTTGCTTTTGCAACCAGCAGCAAAAACAGCTGAAACTAACCGAGACGCACGCACAAAGCTTCCGACACACTGCCTCCATCCCTACCCCTCAACCAGGCCCTACAACTCTGTGGGGATGTTTCTTTACGAGTGATCGAAGCTCAAGCTCCACATTGGAGGATATCCAACATAGTACCATGCTCTAATAGCTGTTGCATTAGGTTTCATATTTACGCTTACGCTCGTTCCTGTTTACGCTATTATAGTGGCTTCGAGCTTGAAAGATCAATGTGACATCTTCAGCTGTGCCCTATGCAGCTGTCCAAGGGCACCCCCGCCCCCCCGTCCGCCACCGCACCCACCTCTTCACGCAATCTGCCTAGCAGTCGGTGCTCGTTGACCGACAAACATCAAGCCTAAGAAAAAAACATGTATCGGGGGGAAGAAGGAAAGACACCCGTGACCACGGCCTGTCCAGACGTCGCCGACCGTAAACACTCTCTCGTCACACGCGAGTTGACCTGGACGCGTAAAGGTTTTGACATGGCGCAAAAATATCAAAATATACACGCGGGCAGAAAAGAGTCCACGCCGTATTGCTCTGCTCAGTGTATCTTGAGATCAATAATACTTCAGTATAACCAGGGTGAAGCACACAAAAAAGAGAAAACGGAGCCACATTCCTAGAAAAGTCAAAACGGAAAACGATCGGTGAGCTCGTTGTGATCTTCGTTCGAATCGATAAATGACGTTTTTTCACAACTTTTCTACTCGATGGTTTTAGTAACCTCCCCTGTCTGGCTCCTGGAAAAAAAATCACTTGCGTCGGCAAATTTTCTTTTTGTGCTCTCCTGGTATTATAACAGCTGTTGTTGTTGTTGTTGTTGTTGTTGTTGTTGTTGTTGTTGTTGTTGTTGTTGTTGTTGTTGTTGTTGTTGTTGTTGCTGTTGTTGTTGTTGTTGTTGTTGTTGTTGTTGCTGCTGTTATTGTTGTTGTTGTTGTTGTTGTTGTTGTTGTTGTCGTTGTTGTTGTTGTTGTTGTTGTTGCTGCTGCTGTTATTGTTGTTGTTGTTGTTGTTGTTGTTGTTGTTGTTGTTGTTGTTGTTGTTGTTGTTG
This sequence comes from Undaria pinnatifida, assembly GCA_012845835.1. NCBI lineage: Eukaryota > Phaeophyceae > Laminariales > Alariaceae > Undaria > Undaria pinnatifida. The sequence continues at coordinate 6,576,547 of JABAKD010000014.1, forward strand.
TTGTTGTTGTTGTTGTCGTTGTTGTTGTTGTTGTTGTTGTTGTTGTCGTTGTTGTTGTTGTTGTTGTTGTTGTTGTTGTAACAACTAGTAGATAGTGGGCAAAATATGTTCGGTCGGGAACCCTCGGTCGAAAATGTTTTAAACGATTTCTCGACCAACAAAAAAAAATCCCATCCTAAAGAAAAAATCCATCCTGAACTTTTATTTTACCCTGTTAGCTGTCGAATTTCTTGTTTCCTCGTACTTTTCAGGCTCTTATGGCTCCGCCCTTCGTGCAGGAGCGGCCTGCACACAAGCTGTGCAGGTCGAAACAGGTCAGTTTCGACCTCGCGCGTTGTTCCTAGACCAATCGACCACTGCCTCGCGGAACCCTAACCCTAACCCCAACCCTAACCCCGCCTATAATCCCAATGTTTTGGGGGGCTCGAGGTCGGCAGGGTCAGTCACGCGGCCACGCCGCGTGTTTTGATGGAGTTTCGCAAAAATAATGGGGGGGGGCGAAATACCAGCTTCGACCAACAAGACAAACGATCAGCACAGCAGTATGATATAAATGAGCAGAGGCCGCTCCTGCACATAGCCCAGGGCGCGTCGCTCTTGCGGGACTCTTTCTTATGAGAGTGCCGGTAAACTAGCGTACTTCTGTAGTTCGGCCCCAGCGGCCTACAACGAGATTTAACCCCCTTGTAATTGCACTTACATCCTTTGGGAGCACAGCACGTATTTGGAATTAGAGTGCACTTGCAGGATTTTTTTTTGCGGTGGTAAAAGGACAGCACGCACGTGTTTGGGGTCAAACAACTTGGATTTAGTGTTCGTGGTAGGATATTTTTCGGCGTTAATCGCTTGCTCGTTCGAGCACGCTACAAACACAGCCCAGCAAGCAGACAGTGCTCGTAGTACCCAGTATCACCCAGTTCCCCAAACAGCTCGGTGCTGCTGCTGCTGCTGCTGCTGCTGCTTTTAAAAGAAATTGTACGGTACACAAGAAGGTAAAATCTGGTACTTGATTTTTTTTTTTTTTTTTTTTTTTTTTTTCATCCTCCGGCGGATGGGGAAAAATAAAGCTTTAGCGTTTGCCGTTTGCTAGTGTATAAAACAAATCATGGAAGCATACCCCTTGTTATGTACTCGGAGTAGAATGGTTTTCACTTGCAGCTCTTTGCTGAATCGATCGATGTATCACTTGTGTTTTGGCGTATCTATGCCTGACTCTGGCTGGCGATGGACGTGGACAACGACAAGGAAGAAGAGCGAGAGCTCTATGGGGTGAGTGGTGGGTGGCTATGCAACGCACCATCCAATTGTCGCGGCGAAGCCCAGCGTGTGCGCCCCAGACACATGCTAGACATACTGCGCCAATTCGCACGCGTATGTACGACTCAATTTTGTTTTCGGTGCAAATGCTATTTCCTCTTCAATTGTTGTCGTGCTCGCCATGGAAGATGTCGCGCACTTGCACGCCGAGGGTACACTAGCCGTAACCACGCATGTAAATTGTGCTAGAAGGCAGTTCTCTTAGCTCCCCTCCTTCCCGCTGGCGGCGTCGAGTCTCCTGGTTGACTTTGTGCAGAAAGCCATGGGCGATGCAAGGGAGGTTCCGCCGCATTTTTATTCGGATCCCCGTATTATATAGGGAATTAAGTGGGAAATGTATATTTGCTGACGGGCCATCTTTGGTTCCAGTATTTTGATAAGCCACGGCGGCGTCATGGTGTTTGGGCCCTTGATGCATCGCGCAAAAGCGTGGGTCTGCCCCAGTTGTTGTAGAAAAGGTATTGCTGTTCTCTGTGCCTATGTACAAGACCACGTTGGCATTCCATGCTGCATCTTCCCCATATACAGCACTTTCTATGTGGCGTCATGTATTGTCCACCTTGCCGTGACAAAAAGTTCCTTCGTTCATAATTACAGCAGCACGCAGATACGAAATACCGGCACAGGCATCAGCAGTATAGCAGCTGCTCAGCTGCTGTGGTGTACCAGGTCGTCTACAACTGCTGCAGGACTGCATCTACGTTTCGAGCACGCACGACGTGGCGATGTAGACTGTTAACAGGATTCGTTTGCAGGAGAAATGACGACGACGATTATCATGATGATCATGACGATCGATGTTCATGACGTTGTCACGTTAGACATACCCTGGGTATGGCTTATTTCCCAGAAGTTTATCCCGCGGGTATGAGGTATTCTCATTTTGCACATCTTGGCTTTTTTGGCCGATACACGCTGCACGCTCCATATGATGCGTGTATGATATTCTCGCTGCGTGGCAGAAGCGTCTGCGGCACCGGCTACAGCACCCATAACAGCACCCGGGTGCAGAAAGGCATGAAGAAAACGAACAAACCTAGTTTCCAACGATATTGTATTGAGTATCAGCTACTTCCTCAGTTGAGGCCAGTCGTTCAAACGTATTCTGGCTAAACAAACTGCATCCCCAACCGTGCCATGGCTCAATGCTTGATCCTAAACTAGCTGCACACACAGCCTTCTTGTTCCTGCTCGCTCTGTCGCCGCTGCAGTTCGGCCAGAACACGGCGGGAGAACTGGGGCTGGGCGACACGATAGAACGACGGACGCCGACACGCTCTGATTTCTGCCTGGGCAAGGACGTCGTGTTGGTTACCGCTGGTAACGAACACACCGCTATCCTTACCAACACTGGGGAGGTGAGCGAGAAGACACCACCGCTTGCTGTAATAGCAGCAGCAGGGGGGGTGGTGGTGGTTGGTGGTGGATGGTGGTGGATGGTGGTGGTGGTGGTGGTGGTGGTGGTGGTTGGTGGTGGTACTGGTGGTGGTGGTGGTGGTGGTGGTGGTAGCGCTATTGTCGCGTTAAATTGGAACAGTAGCCGTAGCGGCAACAGCAGGTGTGGTAGTAGTACACACTCGAAGTAGTAGTAGTAGCAGCCGTAGTAGCCGTAGAAGTAATGGTAGTGGTGGTGGTTGTAGGGTTGTGTTATTTATAGCAAAATACCAGATATGAAATAGCAGAGTAGGATTGGGAGCAAGACCAGGAGAAAATGCAGCAGGAGTACTAGTGTAAGGTACGATGTTATAGAGGAATGGGAATGCTGACGTATTGAAATAGTAGCAGTAGCAACAGCAGTAGCAGCTTTGAATGTCATCAGTAGCAGAAGGCTCGCTCAGATAACACGAAACGCATGCGACCCGAATGACGAGTCTTAGTTTATACGCAGCAACAACGTTGCTCCTGTTCGATTCCCTGTCTCAGCTTCCGATCTGCGAGACGGATCTCCAACCCCGCCCAGCCCAGCCCGTCCCAGCCCAGCCCACCTGGACAGCTACACCCCCCCCTACCTCCTCGCGGCACGCCTTCCAGCCCAACCTGGCCCATCAGAGCGTCACCCCCCCCCCCCCGCCGCCGTCTTCACTCCTCTCCCCTCTCCAACCCTCTCCTCTCACCCCCCTCCCGCTCTCCACTGCCCCCTACAAGGTGTACTCCTGCGGCAACAACGACGAAGGACAATGCGGGATAGGAGAAATCGAGGGTGTGGTTCCGGAGAGGGTGCCTTCCTTCTCGAAGGTTCGGAGGTGTTCATCTCTGATTTGGCTATGGAGGCTAGTGTGTGAGTTGTGATAACGTTACACCGTACGACCTACCCAACGATATCAGCCCACCCAGAGACCCCGTCCTGATTCTTCGTCCTCTAAGGTACACGCATTATGTGGCCACAGACTGTGAGACACATACGAAACATTGAGACAAAATGGTCGCAAACGAATCGAGGAATGGCAAATGGAAAAATGCCAACTCACCGTGTACGAAAAGCACGCACACAAAAGCAAGCTAGACAATGAATAAGAATTGGACAAAACGAAAAATAAAGGAAATCCGGTTGTTCTATATGACCACCAAAGTATTCATTTTTGGGTTGGACAAATCTCTCCGGCTAGCGTTGATCTCCGGGCCCCTTCCCTTGGCACGTACTAGCACCTGGGAGCACACGATCACAACCGTTCCGATTTCTCCGACGCGCAAACCGACAACTTCTTGGAGAATGTTTTCGAGTTATCACTCCTGTACCACCGTTTCAAGGGCCTTTTGATATACAACTGCGAGCGGAAGTATTCGAACCGTTGGGTTATCTGCATGAAATACGAAAATGTATTTTATGTTTTACGTCCATGTACGCCCAGAGCCGTTCTACGTATAGGTAGTAAGAGGCTCGAGCCCGAGGTTCTTAGCGAGCTATGATTTTTTTCATTTTAAGACGCAAGCTTCGTGTTTGTTTTGGTGTTCCATGTTCACGCCTCTTGACGCGTGAAAAACGCTCTCTCCAGCTGTTTTTTACGCCCATTTGTTTTTGTGTGGATTCCTCTCCCCCCTAAGACTCAAGTAACAAGCGGTCTTAGTAGGATACAGCTCACTCTTCATGCGACTCGCCGAACATGTCACTGGGCTCCACGCTTGGTGCAAGCAATGTCTGCCTGGTCGGTGAAAACTCGACATGCTCCGTCCCGGCATGTAGGAATACGAGGGTCTAATAGCTGTTGTCATACGATTACGGCCATACATGAATATCGAGTACACCCCCCTAAGACTCAAGCAAAGCGTCACACCACCACCCCGCTCGCCGAGGCCGCTTTACCAGTCGTGGTACACAACACACACCAGATAACGTGCAAAAGTATTTCGGGTATTTGTTTTAAATAGACCCTACAGATAAAGAAAAGGCACACTGCGATTTTCGACTATTGTTTTACATCATACCTGGTACCTGGTACCAGATAAAACTACCACAATTTTTTTCTTGGCACGAGTTTGGAGCCCCCCCCCCCCCCCCCCCCGCCTATCCCCCCGCACGCTCGCCTTCCCGTCCGAAAAACATGCCGGAAAACCCTCGTACCCAGGTGTCTCTCGAAGAGCCCAGCTTTCGACCCGCTGGTCGCGTCACCCTGGTCAACTCCGGCAATGGTTGTGAGCACCTTCTTGTCGTTACGGCGGATGGGGAGCTTCAGGCTTGCGGCTGCAATGGCTCGTGAGTACTTAGCGTTCTTATTTATTTTTTTAGTTTGAATTCTAGATCTTGCCCCATCCTTTTGAGTTCCCACTATGTTTGAATTTTGATGTTGCACACAAACAGCAAAGCAGGAAGCTGCAGACGTTTGGGTGCAATTGCTCGTGGGTCGTGATCGTTTTTTTTTTTTTCAAGTGCGGGAGTTTGGCGGTGTGCACACGTACTTTTTTTGTTTTTAATCCTCCGGTGGACGGGGAAAGGTAAAGCTTTAGGTTCGCCACACTTCCAAGTATTTTCATACATTTCGCGTTTTCGTACTTGTCGTGTGTCCATTTGACTCAATTGTATTCGTAATCCAGCTCTAGCTGGCGTACAGTAAGCAGGGGGGCTTCAGACTCGCGGCTGCAATGGCACGTGGGCCTGGAGGGCGTTTTTGACATTGGAGTTTTCCGGTGTGCACACGTACAGTAAGCACTCCAACGCCAGTCTGCCATAAGACCGATGGGTATGGCAGGAAATGCGAATGCGAATGATGACCTGCATTTTGTTTCGCCGCCTGGCATTATTTTCTCGAAGAGAGATTTGCTGGACGTTGGTATAATACACAGAAATCCCAGAGTGGACAAATGCTTTTGGTTCTTATAAAACTACGAAGGCTTGTGTACGAGGGGTCAGCATACAGTCCAGAAACTCCACCAAGTACCAACTGGGCACCTACTCGCGATCGTCAAACAACTCCAAAGATGGCGAGCAGGACTGCATACACGTCCCAGGTTCCCGTGCTCCCGGTGGAGCTCTCAGGGGGTTATGTGGGCGCTCACACGAGTGAGCAAAAAGTTTGGTGGCAGACTGATGTCTCAAGAAGCGCTGAAGGTGTACCAGGCACTCCCCTTGGCGTGAGCAGCGGTGAGCTGCAAAGAGATCGGCGCCAAAAAAGTAAAGAGTACAAGCAGCAGACGAGAGCCCGAAAAAGTTATTATACCAGGTATAGAGTACAAGCAGCAGCCGCGAGCCCAAAAATCGTTATTATACCAGGTATAGAGTACAAGCAGCAGTCAAAATATGCAAGAGGGTCCAAATATATTCCAAAATTCGACCATGGGGCTGCTACTGCTTCAAGCTGCTTGATGACACAGAAGAAGCACACGGAGTTGTCGACGGGACCCAGCTACAAAGGCAACCGTACCTTCAGTGTGAAGGGAACGCAGTCCCGTTGTGCGGCGTCGCGTGCACCAGTAGGGAACTCCCTCTCCAAACCTAGCTCCCATCATCATCCGCCTCCTGTCCTGCCGCGCCCGAACCACCCAACCCCGGCTCTTCAGCAAACGTTGCAGCCATGCCCTCCCTCATCGTCTGCAAGTTGGCCAAGGTGGCTGCTGCGGCGGACAGGACTGCTGCCATCGTTGAGCTATCGTCATGGGACATACTCGACTGTCACCCACGCACGCGGCTGAGGTTCTCGATGCCCTCTGCTGGTGCTGGTGGTTTGTGAAGGCGGGGTAACTTCTTGGGGATTTTGATGGGCATTTTGGCAATCGAATGCACCCTTGGGATTCGAACAAAAAGGCAGCATTTCGGCCATTTCAAAATACTGGTCGGCATTTTTTTGCCTCATTTCCTCTTATACCACTGTGCATCGGATATTTCAGCTAAATGCAGTCTTGGATTCGCATTTTATGACTGCATTGTTTAACCATAACCATCGGTCTAACCGGAGTCTTTTGCGAAAACAACGGTCTGCGAAAACCGCAGTCCAATACCAAACAGCAGTCGATAAAAACCGCAGTCCCCTCCTCCCTCCCCCATCCGCCATCCCCGCCCGCCCTGCCGCCTAAACCTACACGCCTTCTGTGGATGGGCGGCCATTTTTCTCGACTGGCTGGCCGGTGATAACCGACGACCATGGTTTTGTTTCATCTCTTCGGACCGGATTATCCTCTTAGGGGCCAACTGGGGCACGGGCACGCGGGGAGGAGCATCTGCTCACCGAAACTGGTCGGCCACCTTGCCGGCCTCCGAGTGTCCAAGGTGATGGGGGTTTTATCGTAGCCTTCGCGCGTGCGCGTGCATGTAAGTGTAAGCACCCGTATGTTCGTGTATTGTGTGTGATTGTGCGTATATGTGTGTAATTGTGCGTGTTTGCGTGTTTTGTGCGCGTGTATGCCCGTTAGTGCACCTGTATGTGCGTGCTGGGAAACCTGTCGTTCTTGGTTCCTCCCCTGTGCTCTGGCTCGTGCGCGGTCTATGGCCAAATGACTAAGGCAAGCAACAAATGAGTGCGCCCTCTCCCTTCCGCTTCCCCTCCCTCGTTCTCTCCCTCCTCCTCTCTCTACCTGCTCCCGCCCCCCCTCCCCACTCCCTCTCCCTCTCCGTCCCCCTTCCCACTCTCCTCAACCTCTCCTCCCCCTCCACCACATTTGCCATCCCCCTCCCCACCAAACCCCGTTCCCCTTCCCCCTCTCCACCCCCCTTCCCCCTTCCCTCCCCCGCCACACATGTCAATCGTCATTTCTTTCTTACCCTTGCCGCCGTGTACTCATCTTGAGGTGGCGTGCTCATACCGGCATTCGGTGGTGGTCACTGAGGACAATCGAACTTGGACTTTTGGGGGAAACGATTACGGACAGCTGGGACACGGAGACAAGGGGACAAACCGCTCTGTCCCCACATCGGTGGCGTGTTTCGAGGGAGTGGGAGTTATGAGCGTGGCGTGCGGCATGTACCACACGGTGAGAGGGGATGGGGGGGTGGGGGGAGAGGGGTGAAATTTTGTCATGCATGGCCGTGGTCCTTGGAATCAGCGGGGGTACGGGAGGCTGGGAGTAGCAGAGGGGGAGGGGTGGGATGGCGGTAAAGGTGGCGGGGAGGGAACGGTGGCGGGGGGGAAGGGGAGGGGTGGAATGTGATGGTATGGTGTGGTGTGGTGTGGTGTGGTGTGGGGTAGTGTGGGGTGGGGTGGGGTGGGCGTAGCGGGGGGGAGCAGGCGGCGCGGGGTTGGGAAGAGAAATTGGCAGATCCACTCAAGCGGAAGTTTTTTTCAGGCCCTGGAACCTCTTGTTTGTTCTACTTCAAGCTTAATAGGTATTTGGGGAGGGAGGGTGACACTGCTACACGCGTGCTTAGAGGGAGTTGGCAGCGCAGCGCGCGACATATACCGTATGGTTAGGTGAGAAGGTGGGAGGTAGGGTGGGGGTTGGTCTGGCGTGGAGGGAGAATGAGGGTCGTCAGCGCGGCGTGCGTCATGTACCACACGGTAACAGAGGAGGGGTGGGGGTGGGTTCGGGGCAGGGCGAGGAGTTGGGGCAGGATCGGAGAGAGGCGTAGCAGTGTTATAGTGATACGTCGTACACGTTACCTGGTCTTCGTATACCTGGTGTATATTTTTGCGGCTAGAAAAGCGTTGGAATATAAGCCTCTCCTTCACAACCCATCCACGAAATGTCCATTTTCTGTTCAGGTGGTTTCTGTGGCAGGCGACGGCATGTAACGTTGAACACCAACCTGAGAGGTTATAAGTCGGTGTGCCCAGGCATTTGTGGTTATATCCCGGCACAGGGGTGCTTTGGCCAATGAGCACAGCCAATGTAGAGTTCTTGTAGTGGATTCCTATTGTACCGGAAAACGGTGCCAAACACACCCGGTGTACCTTTTTATGGATAAATCACATATTTTGTTATGTGCAGGCGGTTTCGGTTGTAGGCGGCGGCATGTACACCTTCGGCAAGAACGATCACGGGCAGCTCGGCCTTGAAGGGGGTCTGTCGAGACACTCCCCGGTGAGTTTCGTTTTCGTGTATGTGGCGTGTGGAATTAAACTTGGTTGCCGGTGGTGGTGGTGGTGGTGGTGGTGGTGATGATCGTGGTGGTGGTGGTGGTGGTGGTGAAGGTGGTGGTGGTAGTGATTACGGTGCTGGTGGATGATCTGCGTGATCTGGATCAGGTTGACCGGATGGACGCCGAGTGACCTGCATGATCTAGACCACGTTGCCGGGTGAGAGCCGAATGATCTGCATGGGCTAGACCATGTTCACCGTGTAGGATCTGAAGGATCTGTTCGGAATATGTCCCCGCTGTGGGGTTCGTGTATTACGAGAAGGGAGTTGTAAAATCAAAGGCCAAATTGGAAAAAACTTGCTGCCCTCGAGGGTTGTGTTTTATGATTTCATCCTGTACACGTCAGCTCTTTCTTCCATAAATTTAGGGTCGATACTCATCTTTGCAAGCTGCGTGATACACCGACAGCTCGTTTTTACGTATGTATTATTATTTCCATCTATGTATATATTTAGTACGATACGGACCCTGTTATGTCATATCGGCAGCTATAATACCAAATTTTACAAACTTCCAAGAAAAAGTCTACCCTTCGGGGGTTCGATCTGTATGATACAGATCCGGCACAACGTGCCACAACCGCAAATATAGATAATAAGATGTCTAGATAATCTAGATCATGATCTGCGTGGTGTTTAAACGGTTCTGCTGCCATCCGTCCTTAAGAAATCGCCGAAAACAGATTGCACCGTTGGGCGGGTGGACGAACCGGTGTAGGCAAGAATCCTCGCAGGTTACGGAACAGGTACGATAATGGAATCGCGGTATCGAGAAGGTGCAGCGGGACGAGAACAAGTGGAAGTTGTGTTGGTGCCGTGATTTTGTTTCCAAAAAAATGCCGCCGAGCTGAGTGCCCGGCGCGGAGTGAAAATCCCGGGGGAGACCTTCCTTCCTTGGGGAAGGAGGCCTCATCCAATCGAACGCTTGCATTAAGCGATCGGCGGCAGTTCTACAGCGCCAACGTGACGCTCTTGAATTTTTGGTAGTCGCCCCCCCCCCACCTCCCTCCCCCCAAACTCCACGCGATGTCTGCCCGGTCAGTTAAAACCCGATGTGGTCTGTCCCAGCATTGTAAGGATGCAAGGGTTTATGGTCGTACGACTAAGTCCAATTTATAAAATAAGTTCACGACCCCCTCTCACCCCCCCACCCTTCCTCCCCACCCAACGTGTGATCAGGCGCCGACACCCTACATGTACCGTGTTGAAGCGACTAGCGTCCGGCTATTTTCATACCGCCGTCTTAAGGGGGTCTATCGAGACCTTTGCTTTCGGACGCAACCTAACCCTAACCCCAACCCGAAACGCGCAACCTGAAACCCGGGGATGGCTTCTAAGCATCCCCGTAGTTGTAATATTTATCTCGCGTACGTAGGCGTGATTGTCACCCCCCCCCCCCCCCCTAGGCTCAAGGTGCCCATGTCCGCCTTACGAGCGGTTGTTGGAATGATGCAGTTCACCCTTCATGCGACTCGTCGAACACCTCACGGCGCTTCGCTCTTGATGCGATCAATGTCTGCCTGTAGTTGGTGAAAACCCGACGTGCTCCGTTCCGGCATAGTAGGGATGCGAGGGTCCATGATCATACGACTAAGGGAAGTGTGCTACGATAGAGTTGCACCACTTTTTCTCTGAGGTTCCAGAATTTGGGGAACTTAAGACCTCTGCTCAAAACTGGTTTTGGAGAAAGAATATAACAGGTAGCTGCCACCGGATGAAACATCCCATGGCCCTAAGGACAAAACAAGAATCATGAAAAAAATGTGGTCTGTTTTCCGACGATTTTTGGGTTAAGGAGCCCCGTCATTCAGAAAAAAAAGTAGCCAAAAAATGCTACCTCTATCGTAGTATGCGTCTATACCATTAAACATACAGAGTACCCCCCCCCCCCCCCCCCTCCCCCCCCCGCTTCGTGTTGACAGGTGCGACACCCGACGTGTACCGCCGTGATAAAGCAGCTAGCGTGTGGGTACTTCCACACCGTGGCCTTGAGCGCGTCTGGCGAGGTGTTTGCTTTTGGACGCAACGATTACGGGCAGCTTGGAAACGGTCATAGAGAGAGCATGTGGTGAGCAAGTAGGACCCCGGGGCGAGAGATGCGGGCGGCGGCGCCGCCGGGGGGTCCGGGGGAAGGGGCAGGGAACGGGAGGGGTAGACATGGTGGAGTTTGCCGTGCAGTCTGTCGTTTTTTCCAGTAGGGAGGTGCGCTGCTGTAGCGTTTCACTTGCCATGTTTCATGTTTTCAGAGAGGAAATGTGGCTGGTCTCCTCCCCCCCCCCCCGACACCCAGGCAAGCCGGCCAGGTGCCTGATCTGGCCGGCAAGCAGATAATTCAGGTAGCGTGCGGCTGCTACCACACAATTTCGCTGGACTCTGAAGGGCGGGTGTACCCCTTCGGAAGGTGAGGGGGTGATAGGCTTTGACCGCAGTACGCACGCAATCGTTTTCACTTAGATGGCCCTGTTTTCTTGCGGTTTCTTTGCGTCATCGTTATTTTATGTTCGCATAAGCGTACTTAAGGCTAGGGTAGTTATGAAAATTTCGAGTGCACCCCTTTTAGAAGGTGAAGGTGGTTGGTTTTGACCAAATGCTTAGACGTAGGCTCGCACTTTATGTTGGCATTATAAGGTGGCGTTTTTCGTGTTTACTCGCGTATTAAAAATGTACTTGCCTTTTAGAATCCTTAGATAACTTTGAAGAGTACCCCTTCGGCGGAAGGTGAAAGTGGTCAGGTTTGGCCCAATGAGCTCGACATTCAATTCCCTTGAATGGTCTTTTTTTTTTGCGCGTTTTCTCGCAAATGCGTTGTATTTCGTATAGGTTTTAGAATGATTCTACCACTTTCACGTGCCGTCGCTTGAGTGTTGGGCTCTTTTCGTGTTATAGGCGCAAAAATACTTGCAGATTTTTGCTTTTTGGCAAAATACCATCTCGCTTGACTCTGAAGGCTGGATGTACCTGTTTGGAAGGTAGGGGTGGCGTAGCACCGGCTACTCTCGGCGACACCGTAGATTTTAAGGCTGAGAGTTGGTCGACTTTAAGTCGCCGAGTAATTGTTCGTTTGGTTGAGGTGACTACAAGTCGCGGACTAGTTACATTACCCTCAGCCTCATCCTTATCCCTACCCTCACCCTTTCTCTTGCCCTTATCCTAACCCTTACCCTTACCTTTACCCTTATCCTTACCCTTACCCTTATCCGTACCCGTACCCTTACCCTTACCCTTGCCCGTGCCCATACCGTTACCGTTACTCATACTCTTACCCTTTCCCTTACCCTTACCCGTACCCATATCCGTACTCATACTTTTACCCTTGCCCTTACCCAAACCTTGCCATTACCTTTGCCCTTACCCTTACCCGTACCCTTACCCTTATCCTTACCCTTGCCCTTACCCTTACCCTTACCCTTAACCTTACCCTTACCCTTACCGTCATCTTTTCCCTTGCCCTTACCCTTACCCTTTCCCTGTCCCTTCCCCTCTTCCTTACCTTTGCCCTCACACTTTTTACCCGTGCCCTTACTCTTACTCTTACCCTTGCCCTTACCCAAACCTTGCCGTCACCATTACCCTTACCCTTACCATTACCCTTACCCGTAACCATGGCCATACCTTTACTATTTCCGTTGCCCTTACTCTTACCCTTACCCTTACCCTTACCCTTACCCTTACTCTTACCCTTACCCTTACCCTTTCGCTTACATTTACCCTTACCCCTACCCTTTCCCTTGCATTTACCATCACCCTTGCTCTTACTCTTGTAGAAATAACCACGGTCAGCTCGGAACGGGTACGACGGAGGACTCCTGCCGGCCATGCTTTGTCGAAAAACTGTCGGAAAGCTTCGTGTGCCAGGTATTATATGCTATTATACCACTTCCTCTTCCCTTCAGTGTTTCGCTGCGCCACAAGTGCCCACCATGGGATATTTCTCCTTTATTTTTCGTGCAGGGAGTATCTTTGGATGACAATTCGAAACATATGTATATGATACGATGAACATGAATTATTACCTTTCTTCAAGGGCTTATCTCTACTAGAGCACTGAAAAGCCCCATACTAACTTCAAGTAAATTTGTAAAAAACAAGGGTTTCCAGTTGTAAAGGCTTTAATTAACCCCCTTCCTCCCCCTCCCTCCCCCTCCTTTCTTAACATCATCCGTTTTTTTTTCAGGTGGCTGCGGGTTTCTACCACACGCTCTGTCTTACGGGCCCGGCATTATCGGGGAGAGAGGGCACGCGTGGGGCTAAGTCGTTAAGCTCGGACCTGTACCGTTTGCTCAACAATCCGGCGGGAAGCGACGTCACATTCAAAGTGGAGGGGGAGGCTATTTTCGGGCATAGGTACAGCGGTAGGGTAGGGGGGTTTGGTATTGGTGCTTGCTTTTCTTTCATGGGGGTGTTGTGGTAAGTTTTTTTTGCGACCACGGGCTAGGTTTTCAGGGAATTGAGCTAATTCCTAAATATCATCATCATTATCATGGTCACCATCGTCATCATCGTCATCATCACCATCAATGTAATGCAAACTGAACTGCCTATCACCCTCCGAAATGCAATGGCATGTTTCTTCAGTAGCGCTTAGCACTCATTCGACGAAACCCATTCATGGGTCACCACTGCTATCTCGGGATGTTTCATTGGTCAATACACGCATACACAGATTTACACCATTCAGACCTGATCCCAACCCGACCTGAGCCCTCCAAACTGACCCTGGGTATGTTTCTAGCCGCCATCGGGGACCACCAAGCGTCCTGGTTTCTACGCCGAACAAAATCGAGAGTCGGCCGCGGCGAATGGTTTGTTGGCCACGGCTACCTTGTGGCAAACCATTTTGTCGAATATAGTAGTACTCCCTCTATGCTATAACGCCGGTATGTGCACTATAGAGGGAGATTCCGGCACTATATCGGCAACCGACACTACTCCGCACGCTGCCACTACTGGTTGTTTACGTCTGTGCCAAGCGTCTTCACAGGCAGTGTAGCGAGCAACCAGCACCACTCAACCGGCACTATCGAGGGGTATCTGTATTCATCTATCTATCTATCTATCTATCTATCTATCTAGCTATCTATCTATCTATCTATCTATCTATCTATCTATCTGTCTGTCTGCCTATCTATTATATCTATCTATCTATCTATCTATCTATCTATCTATCTATCTATCTATCTATCTATCTATCTATCTATCTATCTATCAATCTATCTATCAATCTATCTATCAATCTATCTATCTATCTATCTATCTATCTATCTATCTATCTATCTATCTATCTATCAATCTATCTATCAATCCATTTATCTATCTATCTATCTATCTATCTATCTATCTATCTATCTATCTATCTATCTGTCTATTCATCTATCTATCGATCTATCTATCTATCTATCTATCTATCTATCTATCTATCTATCTATCTATCTATCTATCTATCTATTCATCTATCTGTCTATCTATCTATCTCAATATCTATCTATCTCAATATCTATCTATCTATCTATCTATCTATCTATCTATCTATCTATCTATCTATCTATCTATCTCAATATCTATCTCAATATCTATCTATCTATCTATCTATCTATCTATCTATCTATCTATCTATCTATCTATCTATCTATCTATCTATCTATCTATCTATCTATCTATCTATCAATCTATCTCTCTATCTATCTATCTATCTATCTATCTATTTATCTATCTATATGTCTATCTATCTATCTATTTGTCTGTCCGTCTATCTATCTATCTATATGTTTATTTATTTATCTATCTATCTATCTATCTATCTATCTATCTATCTATCTATCTATTTATCTATCTATCTATCTATCTATCCGTCTGTCTATCTATCTACTGTAAGGGGTGTATACTCTTAGTTGGGCAGGGGAAGGGGCAATGTAGGATGGCCCGATTTGTTGAAGCGAATGCAGTTGAAGACATACACACGCATTCGTGTACAACTATAGCTTGCGCTGCCGGAGTTGTATGTAACGAGGACCACTGATAGAGTCAGCTCACGCCATCACTACAGTGGAATCCGAAGGGTGCGCCAGCTAGCGTTGGGTTGAGAAGGCAACTGAGTTAAATCGACACACTACGCGTATGAAAATACGTGGAAGTGTCGTGAGCTTAAGCTTTATTTTTCCCCATCCGCCGGAGGATGAAAAAAAAAAAAGAAAAGAAAGCAGTTGAAGCTAGGCCTTTGTCCATTCCATTTGAACAAGTGTATCTCCTTCAGAACTTGACGTATATTTTCGTAGAAAAAATACTCGAAGTTAGTGTGAGGTATCTTCTGGGGTTCTACAAGGGTTAAGAGCATAACATTAGCATAATTGGGGTTTGTTTCAAGCATTTAAGCATTTTTTTTTGGGGGGGGGGCGGGGGACAAGGTAGCACTTATTTTGTTACCTCATCCAATATTGACATAACCAGGCGTTGTTAAGAGCATGAAAAATGGCGTAATTATTTTTATTTTTCAGGCATATAAGAGCCTCACTGGGGGAAAATGTGGTTGCATTCTGTTTTCGTGCGCCTTGTCTAGAAAAAAGCAGACCATGTAAAATAATAGGAAGCGCCGCACAACGGATGCACGAAGTATAAGTGTAGCTGAACCGAACGCCTTGAAGCACGGGAGACGAGCTGGTAGCGGGAGCGAGGGCGGGAGTGGGGGCGGGGGCAGGCGTTGGGGGGGGGGGGGTAGCGAGGGGCGGGGCGAAGGCCGCGCACGCAAATATCGGTACCTTGTGGCGTTATTGAATTTGCACATCTTACCCTTCCCCCGAACGCGTTGCCAGTCTCCCGCGACCTCTCCCACTCGAACTGGTCTATCGCCGTGGTATCAACTACCAGGTGCATCATCGGGGCCCGATGCGAGCCGCTGGCTTGCATGTTGGACGGGCCGATGAAAGAGGCGTCGAACACCGGGGACGGGGGAATTCCAGTACCGAACCAAAGGCGTTCCGTTTTTCTCGCGTTTCTGGAGTTTCTTTACACGGATAAGGTAAGGAAGCATGATACGGTAGGGGGGTAACCCCCCCCCCCCCCCCCCCCCCTCCCTGCGCGCACCGCCTCTTTCGCAGTGGACCCATATGTGTTGTTTGGAAGAAAAGCTCAGGAAAAGTGCAAACAATACATGTGCACATTGAATCAAATCGTACGCTAGCCCTACCAACCCTAGCCCTAACCTAGCCTTGATCCGCAGTGTGTATAGCTGATTGCGCTCAGTGCTGATTTCGAGGCTCGATTTATTCTGGGGTGCAATAGTGGCGCTAGGAATGTATGAACAAAAACGATACACATAGCTGAGGTTAATAGTGCGGTAACCCTGGCCGTAGCCCTATCGCTAACCCCAACCCTAACCCTAACCCATGGGATAACCCATGCGATAACCCATGCGATAACCCATGCGATGTAGAGGTGATGGTGCTCGGTTCTGTTTGTTCGGATCTAGAGCTTTGTCTGTACCTTGTGGAGTCACAGACCAGTACGTTGTAGACGCGTTGGAACGACTATGTGACGACACCGTCCATGAAATCTCCATTTCCACCCCCCCCCGGCTCCCCCCTCCCCTCCCCCCGGGCGCGTAGTTTCTCATTCGCGTTTGATTCCATACATTGTTTTGAAGGTAATGGCGCTGGGTGCCGATTGCCTGGATCTGGAGTTTTGCCTGGACCTTCTGGAAATCGCCGACCAGTACCTGGTGGACGCGTTGAAGCGGTTGTGCGAGAACACTGTGCTGAAAGGAATTACGGTGCGCCCTACCTTGTCCAATACATCGAACAATGTTCGGCGTTCCCCGCTGGCGTCGGGGCAGACCCCTTTCGTGCGTGGTTGTCTGACCGAGTACCTCGTCTCGCTCTCTCTCCTCTTTTTTTTTTGGTATTTTCGTTCCGTGTTTCTTCGCGCGTGCGCGGCGGTTGCTGACGGTCATGGGGATTTTAAACACGGGCGGATACCTCGTGCGAGCTCCTCATGGCCACGGACTCCAGGCTGGAAAAGACCTACCGGTTTTGCTTGTCTGGCCAAACATCTCATGTCGTATTTCCTCCTCCTGTTCTTCGCTTGGTGTGGGATACCTCAAATTGCCCATCTCCTCCATTATTTTTTTGTTGGATGCGTTCCGCGTTTTCACACGGCGGCGGCTGCGGCGGCGGCGGTTTCCAGGGCAACAGGCGTGTAACGCGTGCGAGCTACTACCCGTTTGTCTTATTTGGTCGAGTACCTCATCTCGCTCGTCTTCTCCTCTTTGCTCCGTTGTTCGTTTTGGTTGTTACGTTGCGTATTTTCACGCGCGGCTCCGGCTGCGGCGGCGGCGGTGGCGACGACGACGGTTACGGCGGTTTGACTGGTGACGGTTGGACACAATTAGGAATATAACGCATGCGAGCTGCTGATGACCGCAGACTCTCGGCGGGCTACTTCCCTCCGGCGTAAATGCTTGGAGTTCATCGTCAGGAACACGGGGAGAGTATATGCCACAGGAGGTTACTACTCGTTGCCCCCTAGTGTCCGCGCCGAGGTTAGCGCCGCCGTTGCGGCGGCTTCGGGGACGGCTTCTTGTGCAACGGGAATAGATACCAAGGTGAGCGGCTTGTGTAGCGGATGTCTTGTTTTTTGGCGATTATTGAATTTAAACCGATTATCGTCCCGATTTGTAAATATTTCGCAGCACATAACTGACAACGTCCCGATTTGTAAATATTTCGCAGCACATAACTGACAACACACCACTGCGAAAGCTCGCACAAGGTTATCCGGAAGAAAAGGCCTCCGAGACAGGACGGAGTCATGCTAACTTAACACAGAGTATAATCGTGAAAATGGATGGACCCAGGACCGGCCGGGGCAGGAAATCTAATGTTTACTGTGAATGATCGGTGACAACATTAATTAGTACGAAACACACTAAAACATGTACGAAAAACATCTGCTCTTCTTGAATCGTACAGAAGTTTCACCCCTTTGCTTTATGTGTCTATATTTTTGGTAGTATAGTGCCGTTTTATCTTTTTTGTCGCTTATCCTGGGATGAGATACGTACAATAACCGTTCGGTGACCGTGATGGCATTATTTGTTTTGGTCCAAGAAAATGGGAGTGACGGACCTAACTATTTATAGTACAGTAGAGGCTCCTTTATTGTGCCGGTTTCCTCTATAGTGCCGGTTTCCCGCAATAGTGCCCGTGAAATCGCCTGGCACTTAGATGAGAACAACCAGTAGTGGCAGTTTATGCGAAGTAGTGCCGGTTGTCTCTACAGAGCCGGTATTTTCGACTATATTAATGACATATATCGGCACTATAGAGGAAACCGGCACTATTGTATGCCTTTATCTGATCGTACAGTATGCTACTCATATGTATCATGCGTGAACGAAGTGTCATACGCGACGATTGGTACGGTAGAGAGGTGTGCGCCATTTTCCCGAGGCTCCTAACCTGATAAGCGTTTTTTTTTTTTTACTTTTACACGTTACTTTCCAGCTTTTGAACAAGCCGTGGTCACAGGTGTCGTCCCTTCCCCCCCCCCCCGGTTCTTGCCCTTCAATATTTATCGCGCGTAGGGTTCAGCAATCCCACTCCTCGTCGATTTTTCGTCGGGTGTTGCTAACTCGTGCTCTCGCGCTCTATACGCACCCGAGCTCTGACTGGGGGAAAATTCAAGTGCAACCCAGTGAACAATCCTATGCCCTAGGTATACCCCTAGCCGTACAGTAGTATACTGGATACAGTAGGGATCCCCCAGTAAGGCTGTGGTGTGCGACAGCAATATAACCGCTTTATAGGGGGAAGCCGCCTTATTCGTTCCCCCGAACCTCCTCGCGTGAGGCTCTGACGCGTCCTATGATAGACTTAGCACTTTTTGTGTGAAATTATTTCTGAATGACTTAAGACACTCCTTTACCCAAAATCGTCGGAAAATGGTCATTTTCGTTTTGCGTGCTTCTCGTCGTGTATCTAGGCCATGGGATTTTTCATTCGGTAGCAGCAGTTTTATTTTTCTCCAAATCAGTGTTTTGGTATATAGAGAGGTTGTAAGCTCCCAAATTGAGGGGTAGTATTAGAAAAAAAGTGGTACACCTCTATCGTAGCCCGCGTCCTCTGTATAGCAACTATACTGACTGGGGGAAAAAGTGCGAGTGCAACCGAGTGAATCATCCCATGGCCTGTCACGGGGGACGATAGTAATCAGGACCTACGATAAACACTATATATATTACCTACCAGGTATATGTTACCCAATTTGTGCTAGCCATAGTTGGTCCTGATTACTGTGCTCCCTCGTAATAGGTATACAACGATAGCCTAAGAATAATCCCTCTATAGGGCGGTAATGACGGTACGGGTTGCGGTTTTAAGTTAACTAATGTTTCTGATAATGTTGATAATGGCGATAATTTTGATGATGTTGATAATGTTGATAATGGCGATTGATAATGTTGAAAATGTTGATAATGTTGATGATGTTGATAGTGTTGATAATGTTGATAATGTTGATGATGTTGGATAATGTTGATGTTGATGTTAATATTGATAATGTTGATAATGTTGATAATATTGACAATGTTGATAATGTTGATGATGTTGATGTTAATGTTGATGTTAATGTTGATGATGTTGATAATGTTGATGTTAATGTTACGGTTGGGCTCCTCAAGTGTGATAACTATCGGTTAGCATCAATGGTAACTTGACGAGTAGTACAATGGTTGTTTGAGGACTAACGCATAGAAATGTTGGACGGGTTTCGTGAACGAAAGTCTTCCCAGTCATGTTTCGGGTGGAAATGTCACACTCCCCTCATGTTGTGAGCTGTAGAAACTTCTTAGAATCTGCTTCACCCCCAACGTTGGATGACTCCTAGGTAAACGAACGCTACAGTAGGGATCCCTCAGTAAGCCGGTGGTGTACCAGAGCAGTGTGACCGCCTTGTAGGGGGAAGCCACCTCATTCATTACAGGTTGTTAGTGCTATTGCCCTGTCGCGCCAGGCGATTTCGACCGCCTTGTATCAGGATATCGCCTTACTCAGACCGCCTTATCGGGGGACGCCTACTGTATTGATGGAAAACAATAGTGGATAGTAGTTCACTTGGGGAACCCCATCTGTCAGGAAGCGTGCTACGATGGAGATGCCACTTTCTTGGTCAAAATGTTTTGTGGATGTTGAGCCCCCCTAAACCCCAAACCGTGGGAATCATCGTGCTTTTTTCGCCAAAAAGATGTTGGTTTGTACCCGGGCCGCGGGTTTGTTCCTCGGATTGAACTTTCGGTTTGCTCAAAATATGAGGTTTTGTATGAAAGGTGTAGACCTCCTCAATGAGGACCTCTAGAGGCCCAAAACAAGAAATTCGTGCTCCTCTGCCCTATCGTATGTTTCGGAGAAACGTGTTTGCGCATGTGTGATGTGCGTGTGCGCGTGTGCGTGTGTGTCTTTGTGCGTCTTTGTGTGTGTTGATTGTATGCTTGGATATGATGCGGATATGATGACGGTTGAGTATTGTAGGGGTTTCCAGTGATAAGTTGGCTACATGATAGCGGGATATCGGGATGGTGCAAATACTCCGCCTATTTATCCGCCTTTCTTCCTGGCGAGCGCACTCCATGCTGCGCGTTGGCTAGGAGCAACGTAATATATATTTGTTCGTCTTATACTTGTCTTCATACCGGTGACTCCACTACCCCACTATTGTCAGCTCAACGGGTAAGCCCTCTACGCTTCGTAGGGATCAACAAACACGACAATCAACAAATGGTGATATATGCGTTAGTTCGGGTAGGACAAACCCGCTCGAGGAAGGTCTCAAACAGGCTGGCCATTTTCGCGAGCTGATCGGATGCTTGAGAGCTGTAGCCAGGTACACCAACTCGCTCAGGGAGATACACTGGAAGACGGCGGTTGGTATTTTAGATCATGTCTTTTTCATGAGTGATTTTGGCATTATTTTTCAGAGAGGCAGTGGACTGGAGCTGGTTGCGTATGCGGATGCAGACTACGCCAGCAAGGCCACTGATAGGAGGTCGGTTTCCGGTGGGGCTGTCATGTGCGCAGGGGCATGCGTGTGCTGGTTTTGGAGAACTCAAAAGTGCGTGACATTTTCGATCACAGAAGCCGAGTACGTAGCACTGGCAAACACCATAAGTTTGAGATTTTCAGAGCTCGGGGACGGTGACGATTTTTGGTAACTACCCGGGGTCATCCCCGCGTAATCAGTCTATGGTTTTCTCAACTAGCCCCGTAATGAGACCCAGCTGAGCCAAACCGTCCAGTTTATATTGTTTTTGGGGTTCGGGGACGGCAACGGTTTTTTGGTAAACTACCGGGGGTCATCCCTGCGTAATCAGTCTATGGGTTTCTCAACTAGCCCCGTAATGAGACCCAGCTGAGCCAAACTGTTTAGTTTTCATCCTGCAAGGAGGGGTCACGCCCACCTGTTAACGCTTGTGCGGGGAAGGATTCGCTTGACCACTTGAGAGGATTATGGCTCGTTAAGTAGGAAAAAGGTCTCAAACTCGACGACTTCGATACGTCTGAACCCGAGGGCGACTAACTTTTCCGCGAGCTGGTTTGAATTGTTTCTTGACGGATTATTCTGCATATATTAGCTGGATTTTAGTGCTTTTAAGAGTGCATGGTAGTTAGGGAGGCAAGTAACTGTTTCTTGACTTTTGAAGTAACACTGTTTTCACGATAGCGTTGTCTAGTAAGGCATTATTTTGCTCTGGATTTGAGCGTTTGGAATCTGAATGGATTTTTAGTATGTGACCAGCCGGGAGGCGTTTGTCTCATTCGAAAGTGAGTTTTGAGACTGCTGTCCAATCACACTTGTTGGCACCCCTGTCCCTATGGAGCTGACAACCGTTTTATAAGGAAGGCTGAATGCTGATTATAAGGCCGATGTTTGAGTTTTCGGATTTGAGTTTTCGGTCTATGAATTTCGGATTTGAGTTTTTGTATTTGGACTTAGGACTTTACGAGTTAGATCTTAGGTTCGTGAAGATTGATGTTGGATACTGTCCCTGAATTGTATCTCTAGATTTATGGAGTGCTTTTTAAGGACTATGGTGTTGCAATTTTTCTTTCTTGTCACGGAGGTACTTGGAGGATATTGATTGACCGTAATTTTCATTGAATCGTTTTACCCTGATCATATGACGATATAGCATCATACCGTATCATTTACGTAGCAGGGAGGCTGTTGATTGTATGCTTGGATATGATGCGGATATGATGACGGTTGAGTATTGTAGGGGTTTCCAGTGATAAGTTGGCTACATGATAGCGGGATATCGGGATGGTGCAAATACTCCGCCTATTTATCCGCCTTTCTTCCTGGCGAGCGCACTCCACGCTGCGCCTTGGCTTGGAGCAACGTAATATATATTTGTTCGTCATATACTTGTCTTCATACCGGTGACTCCACTACCCCACTATTGTCAGCTCAACGGGTTAGCTCTCTACGCTTCGTAGGGATCAACAAACAGTGTGTTATGTTCTCGTTACCTCGGTCCTTTCTAAACAACGACACCAGTAGAACACCCCTTGCCGGTGCTGATTCTTCATCCTAGAGAGATTTTACTAATACTTTGGTCACAGGCTGTGAAACGGAGAAACCAAAAATATTCGCCAATAATCAGAGGGAAGCTAAAAATATTTGGCAAGTAGGCGGGATCCTTATCGTAGCACGCGACTTGCGAAGATGGGAATTGGACTATTTCATCGAGCTCACAGCTGATTTTTTTTCTGATTGATGGCTGACTCCCGCGCTATAACACTTTCGTATTCTCGTACATACAACTAATGTGTGCATTACACCCCTCTCCGAACACCCCCTCCCCCCCGGTGTGCCTACGCCGTCGTTCTTTGCCCCTCGAAGGTGATACAGAACAACGCGGACGATTTATGAGCCTAAGCCTTTCGCTATCTTAGGCCCGGCTTTGCACTGCCGATTTGTATTACACGAGGCGGTACTGCTTTTGCGCAAGCCATCGTGGGAACTCCATAGGGTTACATCACCCTCACGGTAGCGGTACTGCCAAAGGATTCTAGTGCTCTCATGGGACTCCCATGGGACTCAGATGGGACTTCCGAGGGGTTCTAGTATTTCCATGGGACTTCTATGGTGCTCCCGTGTTATTGCCGTGATATTCTGGTGCCCTGATGGGGTTCCCATGAGACTCCCATGGAACTCCCAATGGAACTCCCATGGGACGTCCATGGGATTGCAGCACCCCTGTAAGACTTTGCTGATGCTCCCATGGTGCTCCAATGGTGCTCCAATGGTGCTCCCATGATATTCTACTTCTCCGATGAGTTTCCCATGGGACTCCAATGGGACTCCTACGGGACTCCGACGGGACCTCCATGGGATTACGGTACCCCCCCGGGGCATTGTACACTTCGCCAAGGGGTTTTTGGATTCCCATGATAACATGACAACACGATGGTTGTCCCCCTGGGACTCCTTTGGGACTCCCATGTGGTAATCCGATGACGGTGCAGAGGCGGCGGCGGCGTCGTGTAACATTGGACGAACGTTGTTTTTGACAGAGTCCAGAGAAGCAGTGTGACGTGGAAAGGGACATATTTATCTACTGTACGTGCCGATTTTTAGAGAGAAGGCGTGTGTGAAAGTGAGGGGGGGGGGGCTGTACTTTGTTGTCGTACTTGGGAGGACGCGTTTCGGTATCGTGCATGGCCGCAGTGTGTGAGACGATCGATACTCGCACCCCTACATTGCCGGGATGGTGCACGTTGGCCTTTCACCGGGGATGTGTACGGAGTGAGAATATATCCGCGGAGCGGTTTTTTACGGAGCGGTTCGATCAAACCGCACCGCTCCGTGACATTTGTAGCGGCGGATGTCCGCTCCGTGTGACAATCCGTGACTTTTCCCAAAAGCGGATATCCGATCCGCTCCGCTCCGCACCACACTAGAGCAACCCGCTCCGCTTCGTGATATTTTCAAGGGCGGGGATCCACGCCGCAATAATCCGCGAGTTTCCCGACGTGCGGATATCCGCCCCGCTCCGCCCCGCTCCGCCCCGCTTCGCCCCGCTCCGCTCCGCTCCGTATAAAAAAAACGCTCAGCTCCGTATGGATTGTGACTGCGCGGTTCAAACCGTGAAAAACGGGTTGTCTACGGAGCGGTTTGACCCGTTCCGTAGGTTCTCCGTAGCATATCTCACGGATCAAACCGCTGAAAGTCACGGTTTTTTCACGGTCGAAATTGTTCAAAAGGATGGATAACCTACCGTAGAACGACTTGATACAACAGCAGTGAATTCCTTGCATGATGCCCATAGCGACGGCATCCATGCCCCGCCCCGCGTAAACAACGTAATATCGGAGAGCAAATAAAATCGACTTAGAAATGCTTCCATGATTTGAGATCCGATAATAAAAGGAGTATGATATCGCCCTTCTGACGCATTTGTTTTCGTCACCGGACCAAGAGCGAAAAAAATTGAGGGGATGACACATACTCTGAGGATTGTTCGGCTTCGTCCTTGTCGACGCGCACGACCCGAATAGGCATTTTCGGTGCCGTACTAAGCTCAGGATTGTGAGCTTAGTGCAGGTATTTATCCTGGGCGAGGACCTCTTGCTTGCGGCAGGAGGCCTCATCTAATCCAATACTTACATTAAATGACAAGCAACGGAGCAGAAGAATACTACAGTAATATGAATCCGACCAATAATCCCAAGCGCTAGTCCTAAAACGAGCATGCTCGTATAAGCATCAGAGACTTCGAATCGGTAGTTCCTCGCTTCGGACGCTCAAACGGCCAGAAACGTCTTAAACGCAAAACGTGCAGCCCCTTCAGTGGGATGAGTGGTGGGTTTGTTCAATAGGTTAGCGCATATACAGTCTGTCTTCCAACCCCTTTAGAGACCCGAAACCCCTCCCTTTACTAATGCCAAGTAACCGGTCCCCGAAAACGAGTTTCCGGTTGTAAAGGCGCTTTTGGGCGGGGTATATTATAGAGTTCCTCGAGCGAGAAGCTTCGAAGTTTACGTACACATCGCCACCAGCATTGCTTGCAGCGGGAAGGGGGCCTTTTATTTTTCTTCTTCTTTTTGTCATCGTTTTTACTCTCCAGAGCAACTCGTAATAGCTTGCACCCTAAGCGACCTTCTGTACAAGACAAGCCGTGGTCAAAAGTGCCTTTCCTGTTCTCATCGCCGGCATTTACCTTGCGTTTGTTTTGATCGCGCAAAGGGTTCAACATTCCCACTTTCAGCTTTTTGTTCCCTTTTGATCGGGTTTCGTGTGTGCACCCCTGATGCAGAACGGGCTTTAACGGGTGCCGCAAAATCAGGCCCAATTCTATGTATCATATATGCATTGCTTGCTTTTTCTGGTCGACAATGTCTAGGACCACTCATAATGGCGAATAGAGGGGAAGCCCAAAGGAAGAGGAATCGACCAAAGGAACATACGTTTTCATTTGGAAGAAAAAATATAGTATTATTACGTTCTTTTTTTTCCGGGAATATTTATAGGTCTATATATATTCTAAGTTGAAAATCGAACAAAAAGGGAGGTACTTTTTCAAGTGTACTTTTGTGTAGACTTAACTAACGTGTCACACAGGGGGTCTTCGCAACCACAGAGGTGAATACATCCACCTGCATACCCGCGCGTCTTTGCGCCCGTACAAAGGTCGGTCAACACGGCAATCAATGTCCCACCCCCGACTGATTGCAGCACACTCAAATTACACCGGCATCGAGACCATATACGTACTTCGAAGTATGTACCACAATTTGTGTGCCCGAAGGCAACCAATGACAAGGGAAGACCTGTTCCTCGTGGTTTCTGCTCCCCCCCTACGCGTATCTTCCTAGGCATTGCTTCTGCTGCCCTCGGTTCTCGACATATAAAAAATGCCACGCCTAAATGCAGCACAAGATGGGGGCATGAATACCCCTCCCCCTCCCCCCTGTGCGCCGTCTCGAAAGGGGTGCGTGGTCAATGGTCAAATGACTAAGGCAAGCAGCAAAACTGAGCACGCCCCCCGTCCCCGCCCCCTGTACACGCCTACCCACTACTATTTATAGAGTGTATACAGCCCGTCATGTGTTCTCGCCCCCCTCCCCCCCCTCCTTACGCGCCTACTTGTATTAACATTGTCTGCAGCCCCTCGAAGTTTCCCCCCCCCGTATTTTCCTACACGCCACTGTGTTCGATACAACATATCCATGTAGAGCACAGCAGGGGGGTATCAACGCCCCCTGACTTCTCCCCCTACTCCGCTCCTTGCATTCCTACAGGTGACTAGGAACACGCGCTTACCCACTACTAGTATTAATATTGTCGACAGCTCCTCGCAGTCTCCCCCCCCCCTGTATTCCTACACGCCAGTGTCTGATGCAATATATCCGAATAATGCACAGCATGGGGGCATCAATGCCCCCTAACTTCTCCCCCCCCCCCCTCTTTGCATTCCTACAGGTGACCAGGAACACGCGCTTACCCACTGCTAGGATTATCGTCTGCAGCCCCTCGGAGTCTTCCCTCCCCTTGTCCTTTTACACGCCACAGTGTCCGATACAATGTGTCCGAATAGAGCACAGGATGGGGGCGTCAAAGCCCCCAAACTTCTCCCCCTCCCCCCCTCTTTACATTCCATCATGTCAATAGAAACCCCATGGTCGCAATACAGTTGAAGTGCGAGCATCTGCTACTACTACGGTAACGATGTGTTCGGTTTTTTGTGGTCACTGATGAAAGTCGTGGCCAAGTTTCGTCACTGATATTTGGGAGAGTCTAGTGTTACACATGGTCTAGACGTGTGGAAGCCATCTGTGGTATCACTGCGAAAAAGAAGCTCAAGCTTCCACCCTCTACGGTAGCGGTGTGGCCGATATATATCGCTATGTAGCCACGAATGTTTCAGAGCATCTATAATATACCCCATGTGACTATACCAAAACCTTAGCCAGAGCTGATTCATTACCATCTTCCCCCGCCCCCACTCAAAATTCGCGACGCTTTACAGCGGAAGGTGCCTGTAACACACTTAGACTAGACTTGTACAACCATGGTGTTTCATATGCAAGAAACGCTTGAAACGGGGAGTTCAAATAGGCAGGCATTCATCCATCATACGACCCAGCTGTGACCGTCGTCGTGCTCTGGAAAAAGTGCCTCGAGCTCATCTTCAAAGTCTTCGTCGTTTGCAGGGTAGCTCTCTCGCCGTTGCTGCGGTGGTGGCGATGGCAGTGGCATCGATGGAGATGGGGGGGAGGGCGGTGATGGGGGTGGTGACACCGCTTGTGTTGATGGGGAGAAAGATTGAGCAGAGCAGTTCAATTGATGCTGCTGCTGCTGCTGGTGGGGGTGGTGTTGAGGGTGTGGGTGGTAGCGGTGTTGCTGGTGAGGTCGGTAGTGGTTGGGTGTCTGCTGATGGAAGTGCTGCTGCTGCTCCAGCTGTTGCTGCTGTTGCAGGTGGTAGTGCTGCGGTTGCAGGTGGTGTGGCTGCTTGTATTGGTGCGGCAGCTGCTGCTGCTGGAAATGCATCTGTTGATTATGGTATTGTTGTTGTTGCTGCTGCTGTTGCTGGAGATACTGCTGATGGTGTTGTTGCTGCGGCTGCGAGTACGGGTATGGGTGGTACTGCTGGTGGTGGTGCAGCTGCTGCTGCTGGTACGGCTGCTGCTGGTACGGCTGCTGCTGGTATTGCTGTTGACACTGCAGCTGATGGTACTGCTGCTGTTGGTACTGCTGCTGTTGGTACTGCTGCAGCTGATGGTGGTGCTGCTGGTTCCGGCCACGTTGGAGTTGCTGTTGGTAGAAATGATGCGGCTGGCGCTGCTGCGGGTGGTGGTACTGCTGGTACTGTTGGCGCTGCTGGCGCTGCCACTGGTGCTGCTGCTGCTTCCGATTGTACTCCTGTTGTTGCTGCTGCGGCTTGCGCTGGTACTCCTCCCGTTGCTGCTGCTGTTGCTGCTGCCTCCGCTGATACTCTTCCTGATTCTGCATCTCCTTCCGCTGCCGCTGCTGCTGCTGCTGCTGCTGCTGCTGCTGCCCATCCCCATCCTTCTTCAGCTGCTGGTGCTGATGCTCCCGTTGCTGTTCCTGCTCCTGCTGCCTCTCGTCCTCCTCCTCCTTCGCCGCCTTCTGCACCTTCTCCGTCGACGCCACTGTCACGGGTGGGGCCAAGGAGGGCGGGCCCATTCCCTCACCCTCGTTAACGGCGCTGTCACTGTCCTGGAAGATCAGACCCAAGAAAAGCTGAGCGAAAAAGACACTCGAAAGCGCCACGTTTTCGGGCCGGCCCATCTCCTGAGGGGGGAAGGAGGAGGGGGAGACAAGGAGCGGGATGGGGGGGAGTGGGGCGAGGGGCCCGGGGCAGGGGGGGTGGGGAAGTGGGAATGTGGAACTATGGCGGGAGAGGGTGGACGAAGCAGAGAAAAACTCAAAATTCGGTACAGGACAACTACGGCAAGAAGCAGAAATGCCGGCCCTGGCTGGATCCTACACAATGTATATCAGGTTTTCAATAAATTGCACCCGAATTTAATATTTTCTCGTGGAATCTTAGCCTGGCATTTTTAACAGTAGTTTTTTAGCAGGAAGGTGTTGACAAGTTTATGGGGTTTCCGTTTTACCATTCAATGTCGCCCAAGACACGAAACTACACGTACCTGGCAAGTTGGTATTCGAAAAAAGTGTCGTTTTGCCATTTGCACTACTGTGTCGCGAATATCAGTTCTTAACCGCACTCATGTTGATGGGGAAATAACTACGTCAAAATAGCGTGGAAATTGTTTTGGCGTATGTATGTATGCTAGCACTCTTTGGCCAGATAAAGCGTTTTCTGAATTGCGGAACTCTTTGACCCAATAGTATGGGGACATCTCTACGATACAACGCCTCGAACGTGGCGAATTCAAGCTGTTAATTGCTGAAGACAGTCATGATGTTTTTCCGTCGTCGAAGCGGACGATCTGTCGTCGAAATCTTAAATAATGTTGTTGTGTTTTCTTGATTTTCCACAATACTTTTCAATTATTCTACACCCGTTATTGTGAAGGTATTCGTGGGATACTAGAAGTCAGTTTGACCACTTGCAAAATGTTAACCAATAGCTTACCCAAACTAAGCCTAATAACACTCTCCCCCCCCTGAAACGGCGGGATAACATGTCGGCCGGGTATACGGGGGGACGTGTCAATATCCAAGCGGTTTCATTTCCTGGGAATACTGGAGAGAGTACTCTTCAAGTTCGACATGGGGAAAGTCTGAACAGTATATTATGGTGGATGGTGGGACTCGAATCCCCGACCCAAAAAACCCATGGTCTGTCGACGACGCCATTTGCTAAGGTATTAGTGGGGCACTGGAAGTCCGTTTGACCACTTGCAAAAGGTTTACCAATAACTTACCCAAACTACGCCTTATAACACTCTCCCCCCCTGAAACGGCGTGATAGCAGGTCGGCCGGATTGGATTGGAAACCCATTGTGATTTCACGCGCAGGTTCTTGTTCTGCCGACGACGTCATATTGTAAACGTATTGGGCAGGGACACAGAATGCCCCCTGCAGGTCTGCCAATTGAGCAGGTCCTCGGAGAGTACTCACTTTCTCAGCCTTCGTAGAGACGTAGCTTTTGAACAGTTTCCACCAGAGCCCCGCACGGCTTCTGAGATCGGAGGTAAGTGCCTCCGATCAGTTTCCGGACTATCCCGAATATAAACCGCCAACCTTATCATACGAAATCAATCCAAAAAATCTCAATTCGGATAATTGCAGGCCTTTCGAGGCCGTATCTTAACATCAGCTCTTGTAAATCCGATAATTTTTTTTGTTTTATACCAAGGCCCCATGGGATTGTCCATCGTCTTTTTTCCCGTCGAGTTAAAATCGTGTTTTTTGGTGGGGGGAGGGGGGTTAGAACTCCTCAGGCGAGACGAGCCGCTAAAACCAATTCGGTCGCACGTACCCTACCGTAGCAAGCATGCTGCGCGTCTTTCGGTAGTGCAGTTAAATTGGCGTACAAACGCGAAACGAACATTAAAATACCCACGACGGAACCAAGGGCGGGTAGCACTCCTAGACTCGGCGCGGCAAAGTATCAACAAGAGCTCCTCATTCCACCCTTCAATACTATCGGGGAATCGGGCGAGCTCCCCCGCCGACTTTCGCCGACATGATGCATGTGTTGGCCTGCCACCGCGGAGTACCGACGGGCGAGGGGATACTGTACCAGCGGTGAAAGAGTCAACCCCATTTCATAACGCCCACATGTTTTTTTCTCACCGCCAACGTGATGTACTGGCGTCCCTTTTGAATGCCGATCGCATCGAGATACGCTTCGAACACAAAGCCGAAGCTCCCGAACTCTTCCGGGTTTCCACCGTTCTTTACGAACTCCAGTTTCTGCGCACGCACAGACATAATCGCCGCCATGAAGCACACAGCGAGGCGGGAATGATTATGAGGGGTGGAAATCACCAAGTTATAGCCCATTTTACGTTTGACAGAAAAAAATAGTAGTTTCGTGCGAGACCAAGGTTGGAAGTTCAACTTTTGTGCAATTATGAAAAATAAAAATACACTCCAGCTGTGAGATCGAATATTTTGTCGAAACTCATCTTTGCAAGCTGTGTGTGATTTGCACGTTGTATGAACATGATATGGACTACGAGGTACACGCCATACAGATAACTCTTCTTTCTAATTTGTTCAAAAAAAAACGAAGAAAATATGAACCCTATCTTACTGCTATGCCTACTGCAAAGCAAAGACGAACTTCTTGTTGGTTTCTGAGCTCTTTCCGCATCTCCGCCGTTCTTCACGTACAGGAGGGGGCGCGCTCTCAACAGTGCCTTCGGCAAGTGCCAGTCCAATACATACCGGCACTATTCAGGGCACCTGCACTATCGGATAGGAAGGTACCCCCGTTTTTCACTAGACTAATATATTTGAGCCGGTCGCACGAGTGACTCTGTGTACCTCACGGACGAAAAGAGTTTACGCGATGTGCTTGGCACAGCGTGGCTAATTATTGCGTTGCGGGTTCATGCCGCCAAACTGGAAATAGCACCAAACCTTACGACCGCAACAAAGGATCGGGGGATCACTCGCATTGCGAGTGATTCCGGGCCACAGAAAAAAAATGCCCAAAAAAGGGGGCCCCCTATCGTAGCCTGGGTCGAGACCCCCTATCGTAGCCTGGGTCGAGACCAAGGCTACGATAGGGGGACGACAGGGGGGAATCCCCCTTTCACCGCCGCCGGGTTTCCACCGCAAGGATTGGAGGCGTGCTGCCATGGAGGCGCACCACCTCTTGTCTTCGAGGCTCCTCAATTTCGGAGCTCAACACCTCTCCCGAGAATTGATTTGGAGAAGTATATAACTGCTATGATACTACCCCGGGATGAAAAATCCCATGGCCGAGGTACACAACCCGAGAATCACAAGAAAACAAAAAAATGGTTTGAACTCCGACGAGATGATGGGTTAAGAAGCCCCCCCGTCATTCAAAAAGCATTTCACATGAAAAAAAATGCTGTGGTACACTTTTTTCGTAGCTTATACCTCTTTGTTTTGTATGGCAAGGCCACGGGGTTGCTTGTGTCCGGCTGCAGCGGTTTCACATCGCCCAAAATCTGTTTTTTCGGGTGATTCGATACAGCTTCTGAATATGTTATGAGCTTCGGAAAAGAAACGGTGCACATGTCTACCGTACGTAGCATGTCTCGTGATGAAAGAGAGACCGTTTCGGAGAGATATGTTTGCAATGACTGTGCCATACTGTTTGAAGTTGTTGTGGGCTTTAGGTAGCAAATAGAACAACCTATTGATTGTGGGGGAAGTTCGGAAATGTGTGGGCGGAGAGCCATAGAAAGAAGTACTACTTGTTTTACTGCTTTACGGAAGGGTGTATTCGATTCCCATCGGGACTTCATCTCTGCGCTACATTGTCGGGGGGGAAAAATAACATTGATAAACGCAGCAGCAGCAACAACAACAACCACAACAACAACCACAACAACAACCACAACAACAACCACAACAACAACAACAACAACAACAACAACAACAACAACAACAACAACAACAACAACAACAACAACAACAACAGCAACAGCAACAACAACAACAACAACAACGACAACAACGACAACAACAACAACAACAACAACAACAACAACAACGACAACAACAACAACAACAACAACAACAACAACAACAACAACAACAACAACAACAACAACAACAACAACAACAACAACAACAACAACAACAACAACAACAACAACAACAACAACAACAGTACCAATTTTGACCAATGCAAATGCTTCAACCAACACGGCTCTCACCACATCCTCGTAGAACGGCGTGATCGCATGTAGCCCGATCTGTCCCGTCCCAGCCTCGTCGGCCAATTGGAAGCAGTACTCCAGGTCCCGTTCCGTAAACTCTCCAGAGGTCAAGGCTTCCTCGCACACGCAAAACCATACCCACGCACTATACTCCATTTCTTGCCCGTACCCTCCCATGGTGGATGACGATGTGAAACCTCCGGCTCCAGACAACTCCGGGCGGGGACACTGCGGTCGCATCCCCTTGTCAATAACCCTATTATCGATGTGAGGTAGGCAGAGGAGTGATGTTGCGGGAAGGGGGACGGGCGATCGGGGGGGGGTACCCATTGATATGCACGGCCGTGGTATCTAGGGGGGGGGGGATGTATCAATTTCATGCATAATGGCCGTAGACCCTTGTACTCCTACAATGTTGGGACGGAGCACGTCGGGATTTTTACCCACCAGGCAAGCATTGCTTGCACCAAGCGCGAAGAAGCGTCCCCCCCCCCCCGTGATGTTTTCGGCGAGTCGCATGAAGGGCGAGCTACATCCTACTCAAAGAACCACTTGTGTTCAACTAGGCGGACTGCCGCATCTTGTGCGTACATTCTTGCTTGTCGGATACGACAGCTTCAAATTAATTAATTTTTTTTCTTGTGTGTGTGACCACCGTTCGGGGCGGAGAGACGGGGGGGGAATTCTATTTTTTGTTAAACTATTTGATAGAGGATCTCTCTAGTATGGTTGTGTTGGCTCGGACGCTGCAGCGGCCACCCCCCCGGTGTCTCGATGGCCTCCGGGGCGGGGGAGCCATGTCGCATATTCGTCTGATTGTTGTTCATGTTTTGCGCGCACGATCAACAATGGAGCGGCCGTACGAGTTCGGCTTCGCGATCGTTCTGAAGCATTGCCCTAAAGTACACTAAAATCAAGACATTCAGACCAACATTGCGGTAGAGGGGGGCGAACGCGTGCTGCGATGACAGAGGTAGCAGAAGGTATACCGCTTTCTGGCTGAAGCGTTTTCTGGACGACGCCGCGTTCCTTAACCCAGAATCGAAAGGGGAGTTTCATTTTCATTTTCGCTTTCGTTTTTTTTTTTTTTTTTTTCGTTGTACAGTATGGCTAAGAAGCCATGATTTTTTTCAAGTAGGGGATGGCACTTTCCTTTAAACACCCCGTGCTACGAAAGAGAGATTTTTTTTTTCGCCAAAATATTTCCTGGATAATTTTCGGGACTCCTTAACCCACTATCGCTGGCACATGTCGTTTGTTTGTTTTTCATTTTTTTTTTCGTTTTGCAGCCCAAGACATGATATTGTTATTAATAGTAGTAGAGTTTTTCTTTTTTTTTCTTTCTTCCTCAAAATAATCGTTTCTTTGGGTGGGGCATAAAGTTTCCGAATTTAGGAGAGCCCCGGACCAAAAAAGGTACCGGGTACACCCTTTACCACGTAGCATGAGATTAGCCCCTTTAGAGCCCCCAAATCCTTCCTTATACTAACTCTAAGTAAACTTGTCGAAAAAAAGAGTTTCCAGTTGTAAAGGCGTTAATATAACCCATTTAGAGCCCTCAAGCCCTTCCCTATACTAATTCCAAGTAATGTTGTCCCAAAAACGGGTTTCCAGTTGCAAAGGCGTTCATACAACCCCTTCAAAGCCCCCAAATCCCTCCCTATACTAACTCCAAGTAAATCTGTCGAAAAAAAGGGTTTCCAGTGGTAGAGGAGTTCCAGAAAAAAAAAGCACACGGTGCACCTAGCTCCCCGTAGCATGCTAAAGCTACGGGGTCAGCTCTGGGGCCTCTTTTGTGCACAGCCGTGGTTCGGGTCACTCGCGCGAGTGGCGAACCCTTTTCCCGTTGTGGGTGTAAGATTATTGTTTCGTGCCTGTGTTTAACTTGGCGGTATGTGAAATCCGCAATATGGAACGGGTATAGCTACGCTGCGCCCCGAACAAATCGCCCAAAAGACAATTTTTTTTTCATTGTCCGAGTGAGATGCGGAGTCACTGGTGCGAGTGGCTCAAATCCGGTGGTGCGAGAGGGGGTGCCCCTTTCCTACCGCAGCCTCCTTGAGGGAAACCCATTCAAATAGGAAAACTCATACCAAGTATAGAAAAATTGTTGCTTTATGCCGCCCGACAAAACGTCAGCGTAGATGCCGTTCCGACAGAAATCGAGAGAGAGAGAGTCTTTTCCACAGTGCTCAATGCGTTATTGTTGTTTCTATGTGCCTTTGGACAGGACGTTCACAGCGCCAGCTTCTTGGAGGCGTTTGATCAGACGCGTGCTACGACAGAGGTTCCTCACTTTCTTTCTGAGGTTCTTTGTAAATTTTTGGGAGCTTCAAGACCTCTCCCAAAACCTAATGAATTCTGGAGAGAAAAACAAAAGAAAAACTGCTTCAACAACCGGATGAAAACTCCCCCATATGGCCTAAGGTGCACGACAGAGAACCATGCAGACACAGAAGATGAGATGGCGTTTTTTTTTTTTCCCCGACGATTTTATGTTAATTAAGGAGCACCGTTGTTCAGAAACAAAAATCACACGAAAACTCCTACCTCTATTGTTACACGCGAGATCAGAACATACCCATGAGAAAAGTAATAAAGAAAACTGCAGCAAGTGCACAAAAAAAAAAACTTCGACTAGAAACGAAAAGAGAGAAAACGACAACACACCCACACACCACCCCGTGTTCGTAATCTAGTTAGTAAAATCCCTAATTTTCGTATACCCCCCCCCCCCCCCCCCGCCCCGCTCTGTTTGAGGCTCGAAAACAGGAGCGCGGAATTGGGATTTTTGTTGTTGTTGTTGTTGTTGTTGTTGTTGTTGTTGTTGTTGCTGTTGGTGGTGGTGGTGGTGGTGTTGTGGTGTACTTCCTGCCCTATGCACGAGTCGACACTTACTCCATTTTGTGTTAGCATGAAAGTAGCATGAAAGTATGTACTGCCTGCACCGTAGGAAATCAAAAGGAAACAGTGAGGATTGATTCTCTACGATAGCCCCCTTCCCCCAAACCAGCGATCTTTGTTTTTCAACGAACGTTTTGTGGCCGCTCGACACGAGGAAATGTGCGATGCTATAAGGCTTAGTTTGGGTAAGCTATTGGTTAACCTTTTGCAAGTGGTCAAACGGACTAATACCCCACTAATTCCTTAACAAATGTCATCGTCGGCAGATATGGGATCTTTGGGTCGTGGGTTCGAGCCCCACATCCACCATAATAAACTTTTTCAGATTTTCCCCATGGCGAACTTGAAAAATACTCTCCCCGGTATATATATCCAGGAAATGAAACGGCTTGGATAATTGACAGGTCCGCCCGTATATCCGGCCGACCTGCCATCCCGCCGTTTCGGGGGGGAGAGTGTTATAATGCTTAGTTTGGGTAAGCTATTGGTTAACCTTTTGCAAGTGGTCAAACGGACTAATACCCCACTAATTCCTTAACAGCTATGGGAAACATATCTTCACACTTTTTCTTGTTTTACAAAGGGCTGACGTCGGGGTGGCAATGGGGGCACCGTAGTGTTTTAGAGAGATACAGTCGGGAGGGAGGGAGGGAGGGGTTACCGTAGGACGGCCTGTGATGCTCTCCCCACCGATACCTTTTGGCGCGGAAGGTGCCGACCACCGGTCCGCCGTGGATATGCCGGTACCCGACCAGGGCGTCTTGCCCCACGCTCCATCCACCGCGGCAGAGAGAAAAGTAGTCCTCTCGAATTTTCTGGTGCCGAGCCAAGGAGAAGTACTCGGAGTCCTGGCTCGACGGGCGTATTGGACAGCAAGGAAGGCGGAACGAGGGTCCCGGAGAGTTAGCGGAACCCACGCAACGTGCGGAAAGGATCTCAATCCCGTCGTTTAAAAAGAAACGTTATCATCAATCGTGACAACGAAAAAAAAAAAACATGCTACGGTGTCTTAAGCTACAAAATCGAGGAAAACCTCAGAAAAAAGTGTGGTGAACCTCTATCGTAGCACGCGTCTTTTTCGTTAGCTATTTTATTAATAGTGTTGTAGTATACCTACCGTAGACCGTTTGCGGCCGGGTTGTGCATCAACCCACAAAGAAAACAAAATCCTGGAGGAGAAAAAATCTCCGTACAAAGCTCGACTGATTCTGAGGGGAAGCAAAACGAAAATGACTACAGTAACTAACTATTAATAGACGCCTGGCACGGTTGGGGCGCATCTAAACTATAAAATACATGAGGCTCTTCGCTTTGAGGAGGCCCCTCTGTATCTCGCCAAACAAAGGTACACTTTTATTTTTTTTGGAAGGGGGGGGGATGATACGCGTGTCCCCGTGAAAAATCCCATGGCCTACTAGGTATAGACTATGTTATCGAAAAATATTGAAGATAAAAAAAAGAGACGCGTGCCAAGATAGAGGCAGCTCAATTTTTTTCTTTCGGTTGAAAAAAAAATCTGGATTGCGGGGGCTCCTTAGTTAACACAAAGTCGTCGCAAAGGGAATATTTCTTGTTTTCCAACATCAAATATTTTGGGCAACTATGCTGCAGCTTCCCATCTTTTGTTTTGGCCTTTATTCCCCGCTCATATCCCTGACATTATATTCGCCCCTGTTCCTTCCTCCTTCTTCTCCTCTCCCTAGATAGACCTAACTCAGACCCGGGGTCATTTTTAGTGTAAACAGCTCCCCCCCTCTCCCTCCCCAGTGCGGTACGCGCACTCAGTTTTTTTCGCGCGAGAAGATTCCACCTATGTTTCTTCCCTCGTTGACTCGCATCGAATTTTTCTAGTCATCCTACGGTACTAACGGCATTAACGGTACCAACGGTACCAACGGTACTAACGGTACTAACGGTACTAACGGCACTAGCGGTACTAACGGTACTAACGGCACCAACGGTACTAACGGTACTAACGGTACTAACGGTACCAGCGGTACTAACGGTACCAACGGTAAGGCGGTATATCCCCAATTTTCGTTACCCGGTATGAGCTATCATATTCTTGGACGAGTGATCCGTAGCTCACCGACAAAACCAAGTCAAGGCGATTGATTCGTTTGGCACAACATACCATAGATAGGTCATATTATTATAGTAGCTAAACATCCCATTGGAGATTCATAACGAAAAAATTAAATCAGCCAGCTCGAAAGAAAGCCTATGACCGCATGGAACAGGGGGGTGGGTCATTCGCGCGAGGGACCCCCGAGCCAATGAAAAAAAGGCCCTTATAAAGGGAACTCCTCTATCGTAGTATTGGTCACTAACGGTACTAACAGGAGGGGTGGCACTTTATTGGGACACACGCGCCTCTGACCTTCCGACCGGTTTTTGAGCGCCTCAAGTGACGCATGCTACGATAGAGGTGGGTAGCGCTTTTCGTCTGAAAATGGTTTCTGAATGACAGGGGTTCTTGACCCAAAAAATCGTCGGAGGTATTAAGGTATACCTCTTTTTGGCGGAAACGGTTTTCGTCGTGTACCTACGTAGGCCATGGGATTTTTCATCCGGTGTATCGTAGCAGTTTTGGTTTTCTCCAAAAATCGTTTTTTTGGGAGAAGAGGTCTTAACCCCTTTACAACTGGAAACTCGTTTTTGGGGACAAAAATACTTGTGTTTAGTATGGGGAGGGGTTCGGGGGCTCTGAAGGAGTTAAGCTCCCAATTTGAGGAAACCTCAGAAAAAAAAAGTGGTGCACTCTAACGTAGCATGCGTCGGTTGGTGGCTTGAGGAGCTCCATACCCCACGCCCAAAATACACTTTTTTTTAGTATAACACTAAAAGGTTAACCCGATGATAAACAAACCCACGGTCTAGCCTAGGTACACCCGTCCCCCCCCGCCCAAACAAGAGAAAAAAGAAAACTATGGCGGCGAAAGAAACAAAATTATACTGTGTGATGATTGTGATTTTTCCGTTAAGATGCACCATCTTTTGAAAAAAAATAATGTTTTTTGATAAAAATCGGCATACCTTAATATACCTTTTAATACCTCTATCGATACCGCGCGCGACCCAGAGCCACACTGCGAAAAACAAAATCCAAACATGACCCGGGGTCCCTACCATATATTTGGTCTATTGTTCGAGGAACGTCAGCATATATACGATCAAGGCTACCTACGGTAAGGGGGTACCCCCAACTTTCACTACCGGGTCAAAAGCCAAAAAAGGGTATACCTCTTTAGATCGAGGCTACGGTAGGGGGGGTACCGCCAATTTTCACTCCCGGGTCAAAGCCAAAAAAGGGTATACTTTATTTTAATTTCAATAAAGTATACCCGTTTTTGGATGTTATAATAAGGTATACCCTTTTTAGGCTTTGACCCCGGGAGTGAAAATGGGGGGTAACCCCCCACCGTAGCCTTGATCAAACGGGGCACCTGTTACCATGTCACAGTTGGGTTTCCAATGGCATGCGGAAGCTCGTCACTACGGGAATCTTTTTCAGCAACCGCCGGTAGCAGGAACAGGTGTATGTAGCTGTCGCTACACCTCGGGAGCTGAAGGATACACGCGCCCTGGGGCAGAGCGCCGATGTGGATGACACATTTTAGAGTCCAACTGACACACGGTATGAATTTGACGAAAATGAGTTGAAGTGTGATGAAAGCTTGAGCTTTTGTCTTTCCCCACACCCGCCCAGAGGAGAAAAATAAATACGTAAATAAATACTTCGAAGTACATGAACAAAAGAAATAGATAAACAGTAGATAAAACTTCCGGCGGCTGGGGTCATAAATTGTTTGGCGTAACCTCTAGCCCTATCGTAGGATGCGCCAACAACGTGGAGGCCCAGCATGCGGTAACAACGTAGAAAAAACGATTCAGCAGGGGAGTAAAAAATGAAAGACGTGAAGGCCGCCCGTGCATAGCTCTGCGACCATGACACGCAGCTATACTTTTGGTTGTTGTTGTTTGGGGTCGTTGGTGGAGTTCTTGTTCTTCTTGGGGGTGCCTTTTGAGCAATAATACACGGTGAAGCTCACCCCCGCCTACACGCGTCTCGGGCCGGCTCCACGCCCCAGCCAATCTCACGGCGCTGAGGGACGCGACGAAGTCACTCTCCTTCCAGAAATAACGTTACTTAAAAGCCTGAGTTCACTATGCCATGCTATGTTATGAGGCTTAGTTTGGGTAAGCTATTGGTTAACCTTTTGCAAGTGGTCACACGGACTAATGCCCCGCTAATGCCTTAACAAATGGCGTCATCGGCAGGACATGTTTTTTTTTGGGTCGTGGGTTCAAATCCCACATCCACCATTATATAAGAAACTTTTTCAGACTTTCCCCATGTCGAACTTGAAAAATACTCTCCCCGGTATACCCAGGAAATGAAACGGCATGGATATTGACAGGTCCGCCGTATATCAGGCCGACCTGGTATCTCGCCGTTTCAGGTGGAGAGAGGTGGAGAGAGTATTATAAGGCTTAGTTTGGGCAAGCTATCGGTTAACCTTTTGCGAGTGGTCAAACGGGCTATTAATAATGCCCCACTAATACCTTGACAGCTACCTGTTAATCACTAATCTGATGAAGTATCAGGGTATTTTTTATGGTATATCCTTCTCATGATGATGATGATGATAATGATGTAACACGATACCCTCTGGTTTCAAAGTTTTAACGCACCTCGAGGCCACTCTCTAGCCTGCCCACCGCGCTGAGGGACGCGACGAAGCCGCTCTCGCGGAGCTCGGGTAGGCGGACCACCTCGCGCCGGCTACCAGAAAAAAAAAACATACAAACAAGAGCGAAGAGAAAAAATTAAAAAAAAGCATGAAAACAGGCGAAAACGGTTAGGAACGGGTTGAATCGCTAGCGTGTTCGTACGGAGCCATACTATGCCCAGGACTAGCGAATACGGCAAGGGTCGTGTGGCGCTTTTTCGCTTTGAACACACTTGCCTTTCCCCCCTTAACCCAATATCGTCGGAAACAAGAGTCAGTTTTTTTTTTTTTTTGGTTGTTGTTGCGTTATTTTTCGTTGTATACCCCTACGCAGGCCTACTACGATGGAGGTGTGTGCACCACTTTTTTTTTATTGAGGTTCCTTACATTTTGGGAATGCTACGATAGAGGTATACCTTTTTTTGGCGAAAAAGAGGTG
The DNA here is from genome assembly GCA_012845835.1 of Undaria pinnatifida. NCBI lineage: Eukaryota > Phaeophyceae > Laminariales > Alariaceae > Undaria > Undaria pinnatifida. Next base: position 6,616,792 of record JABAKD010000014.1, read on the forward strand.
TACCTTTTTTTAGCAAAAAAAACATTTTCTGAAATGTCGGGGCTCCCTTAACCCCGAAATCGCCAGAATTACGCCATATTCATTTACTGTGCCTGATTGATTCTTGCTGTGTACCTAGCTAGGCCATGGGATTTTTCATCCGGTAAATATTATAGCAGTTTTGTTTTTCGCCAAAATCGGGTTTCGGGAGGGACGTGTCTTAATCTCCCAAATTGAGGGGTAGTATTAGAAAAATAGTGGTATTGGACACCTCTATCGTAGTAGCACGCGTCTTAAGACACGTCCTTCATAACCCAAAAACTGCTTCTGGAACCAAAAAAAATAAAACTGCTCCCTTTGAGATGGCAAATCCCGAAGTCCTCGTTTATGTATTCAAAAGGAGAATGGTTAAGATACGGCATCGAAAGGGGTCTGAAACTAATTATCTAGTAGAATTGAGATAATTTGGCCGGTTTTCGTATGATAATATTGGCGTTTCCTATTCGGGATAAGTAAGGAAATAGACAACCACGGAGGCACGTGCCGGAGCCGTTCCCAGAGGTCATCCTGAGCTCTATGGTGGAAACTAATAAAGCTACGTCTCTCCTAAAGGCTAAGAAAGTGAGTACTCTCCGAGGACCTTGGGCTCATTAGGCAGACCTGCAGGGGACACGTTGTTTCCCCGCCCAATACCCCTACAATATGGCGTCGTCGGCATGCAAAAAAAGCCCTATTTTTTCCCGACGATTTTGGGTTGAAGAGCCCCGTCATTAATACTAATATTTTTTTGCCAAAAAAAGGTATACCGCCTCTATCGTAGCACGCGCCGACCTAATAGAGTAGTAGCATCTAATAGACCCATCCGACGGTGTAGAGAGGCGTGCATCCATATTTTGTCTGGGGCTCTCCTGATGTCAGGGCATCTCTAGACTATACTCCCCAGCCGAAAGCACGTTTTTTGGAGAAAAAATAAAAGTCTTCGTATATAGCCCCGATAAAGCAATCCCCCCACAGAACGAACGAAATTCCGACGATTTGGGGTCAAGGGACGCCGTCGTGGCACCACAAAAACAAAATAACAGAATAACAAAAATCCTATCTCTATCTTATCGCATTATAGCATGCGCGTCAATTATTTTATTTCAATTTTTTTCTCATCCCATTTGTTATCCTCGCACTACTCTCTCTCTCTCTCCCTCCCCTCCCCGTCAGTAGCTCAGATCCGCGGTCACATCTAGCGGACCCTCTACTCCCCCTTCCCCAGAACGGTACGTGCCTTTATTTTTATTTTTATCACGAGAATAATTCAGCATTTTCTTTCCTCTCGTCGACTCGCGTCGAATTGTACCTATACCCATCCATGCTGCTGGTTACTCCCAGCAGTTGATTCCTTTTTTTTGCGTTGTCGCGAATTAAGTAAAAAAAATCTCACCACGGTGGGAATCGAACTCAAGACAAACGCTATTGATAGTATTATTGATACTATTCGAGGGTATCCACTACCTGGTAGACCACCAGGGCGACCAGCATGCGTCAATGGTACATATTAGTGATAGTACCACTTATTCACAGTAGTACTTGTTAGCAATAGTAGACTACAGCAGTGTATTCATACCTAATACTAAAATGAAACGCCCCCCACAAAAAGCAAATGGGCGCACTCCTATGTACTATACGTAGTATTAATAGTAGCACGCGGGGGGACTACAAGGGCTGCGATACGGGCGGCACTCACTTTTTGGTCGATAAAACATTTATTTTCTGAATGAAGATGACGGGCACTTATCAAACCAAAATCGTCGGAATGCCACCTTTCTTGTTTTATTTGTCAATATATAGTATACCTATCTAGGCCATGGGATTGCTCATCGAAAAAAGAATTTTCGTTTTTTCTCAAAATCAGAAAATCAGATGTTTGGAGGGGGGGGGGAGGGGGGGGGTATAGAGCTCCCCCTCATCAAGCAAGGATAGAGTGTTCAGAACAAAAAAAAGTACGCCTCTACTATCGTAGGCATGAGGGAAAAAAAAAAAAAAAAAAAAACGGAGGAAAAGCCTACCGAATCGTGAATCGTACGACGATCAGCACCAGTTTTCACCTGAGCTTGTAGAAGATGACTGCCAACACCGTGTCCACGTATGCGGACATCTCGTCCGGACTGAGCGTGGACAGGTCTTCATGTCGACACGCGATCGCCTGGATGAAAGGTCGCAATTCCTCCTGTGTGTCGATGGGCGAAGGAGGGGGGGGAAAGGCGGCAGGAGAGGGAGAGGAGGGGAAGGGGGGGGGGTGGGGGGGGGTGAACCCAGGGGAAATGTGGAGGGAGGGGGGGGTGTAGGGAAGGGGAGGGGGAGATTGGAGGGGGGGGAGGATTGGTGGAGGGCCCAGCAAAGACATAACCGAAGAAAAAAATTATGCACCTCTAGAACTGCGTCCACGTTCCGGGCACCTTAAAACCAAACTACTTCCATGTATTTTTCCGGTGAAAAGCTCCTCGGAAAACAGAGGGGTAAGAGAACTTCGCGGGCGTTTTCCGGGCCAGAGATTTAAAACTTCTGAAAAAAAGAAAAACATAGCTTTTTTTGTGACATTCATAGTAGCGCAAGGGTTTGTGAGTTCTTTGACACTCCTTCATGACTGGAAACCCGTTTTAGGGGTCAAAATTACTTGGATTTAGTGTAGGGAGGGATTTGTGAGCCCTTTCAAGGGGTGTGTCGTCCCACGAAAGAAAGGGTAGCAGCAGATATCTAAGAAGTTTCTGAGAGCTCCTCCAGCCATCAGGAGCTCAACATCTCACACAAAGCAATGGCTTTTTGAAGGCGTTCCCAATCGCGCAAAAAGACTGGTCCAATGCCTCTTCTAGAGATGCGCTGTTGTTTGTTGGTAAATAGCCCTAAAACTAATATACTCGCGTAAAAGCGCCAGAGACCAACCGGTGGTGTTCCTCACGTGAGGACGCGTGCTACAATAGAGGTATTAGGGTATATCGCTTTTTGGCGAAAATGGTTTCTGACTGACGAGGCTCATTAACCCAAAATCGTCGGAGGTATTAAGGTATACCTCTTTTTGGCTGAAACTGATTCTGAATGATGGGGCTCCCTAACCCGAAATCTTCGGAGGTATTAAGGTATACCTCTTTTTGGCGGAAATGGTTTATGAATGACGGGGCTCCATAACCCAAAACCGCCGGGGGAACAAAAAAACGGATATATTTTTCGCAAGATTATCACGAGTGTATTGTGTATGTATCCAGGCCACATGGGGATATTTTTATCCGGTAATGCTCAGCTATTATTTTCTTTTCTTCCGAAAATCAGTTTGTTTCAAGGGGCGGCTCCCAAATTGAGGAACCTCAGAAAAAAACGTGGTGTACCAGAACGGTAAGGGATCCCCCTCCAGTTTTTTTTTACGGTTACTCGGGTCACTCGCGCGAGTAAACCCCTACCCAACCTGTCTGTTCCTTTTGCGGTCTTGAGCGTTTGCGGCGTTATAAGCTTGTATAATCAACCTTCAACGGAATGAATGGTAAGCGAAGTCGCGACGAAAAACAAAATCGCCTAATATTATCCTTTTTTTTGTTTCCCCCCCCGCGAGACACGGAGTCACTCGCGCGAGTAAACCGCCACCCTGTTTCTTTTGCGGTCTTAAGCGTTCGCGGCGTTTCTAAACTTGTAAGATCAACCTTCAACGGAATTAATGGTAAGCTTCGCCGCGACGAAAAACAAATCGCCTATAATCAAATATAATGTCTCACTTTTGCCGATGCTTCCGCGGTCGGAGGCCGTTAAACCAACCTAAAAAATCCCCTCTTTGCAGCTGTGCATCAAACGGTGCCGCTTCTTCCTCCTCTTCCTCCCTCGTCTCCTCCTCCTCCTCCTCCCAAAGTACATCAAATATAACAACAAAACAACAAAACAAAAACATAGCACACAACTTAAAGGAGCTAATTGTGCATCTCAGACAAGAAAACGAAAATGAAACCAGAACCTCCCCCCCCCCCCCCGCTCACACAAAAACACCTCTCACCTTACTAATGCCGCCACCGCAGTCTGAGTCCGTCACTAGCCTGAAAAACCTCTCGGTCGCATCAAACGGCGCCACCTCCTTCTCCCAAAACTTTTCGAACATGTAGGCCGTGTGCTGCGCAGGAAGCACGCTAACCCCGCTTGCAAACACCTTGCCGAAGACCTTCCTCGTCGCGCGTTGGAATAGGAGGGGGCCAAACGCGGCTGGAAACCCGCAAGCCGAGGCGTACTCCTCCCCCGCTCTCTGCTCCCCGCCGTCCCAGACAGGGGCTTGGCCCAGAGGTAACGGCAAGCCCTGCAGCTGCCTCATGACGGCCCACAGGTCGAATTCGTTGGGGCCATTCATTATAAGTTGTCCCTGTACGATCCGAAGAGGCGGCAGGCGGCCGCGGGGGGGGGGGGGGGGGGGGGGGGTACTGAATATGCATGCATGTGGCCGTAATCGGTAGGACCATAGCTATTAGACCCTCGCATCCCTACAGTACCGGGACGGAGCATGTCGGGTGTTCACTGACCAGGCAGATATTTCTTGCACGAAGCGCGAAGCGCCGTGAGGTGTTCGGCGAGTCGCATGAAGGGTGAGCTGCATCCTTTTCCAAGAACCGCTTGTGGGGTGGACTTGCATATGGCTGACAGCTTCAATGAGTTAATTTCAATTTTCGGCATCATGGCCACTTCTAGAGACAGCAATGGGAGTGCCATGTAACTGCCTCGTGGGTGCCTTACCATAGTAAGAAGGAGGGGGGGGGGGGGCGGGTTACTCATTTGTTGGTTGTCTTTTGGCCATTTGGTCATTGTCCACCACGCGTCCCTTTCGAGACGAACCACACGGTGCGGGGGGGGGGGGCAGGGGTACTCGTTCATGGTTTGCCTTTGATTGTTCGATCATCGACCCTCGCATCTCCCCGCAATGCCGGGAAGAGTTATCTCGCAGGGCAGCGGTTTACCCTTTTTTTCGAGCCAAAAGGGTTCTGGCAGAATTTGAGTTCCCCTCAGGTGAGTAGCAGCTACCGGGGTTGAGGCCTGATATTTCCACGAGAGCATCGTTTTTTTTTCTAGGACTGGTCTTCAGCGCCAAAAAAAAGCGTTGGCGTCTGAATGCCCCTTCGAAAGTCATGTTTAGGGCGAGGTACTCAGCGAGCTCCTTTGTGTCAGCAGCTCAGAAGAATTCTCAGGATCTGCGACGCGTGCTACAATAGAGGTAGCACCAACACCATTATCTTTTTTTCCTCCTGAGGCTCCTCAAAATTGGGAGCTTAACCCCGAGAACTGATTTCGGAAGAAAAAAATAAAACTGCTACGTACGTACCGGATGACAAAATCCCATGGATTCTTAGGGTACACAACGAGAGAAAATCGCGCAAAAAAAAGAAATGGCCTGTTTCCGACGATTTTGGGTTAAGATGGGTTAAGGAGCCCCGTCGTTCAAAAACCGTTTCAGACGAAAAAGTGCTACTACCTCCGTCTACGAGCACCTTTGCTGAGCACTGCACTCCTGCTGTGCGACGACTCGGGACGGAGTGTACGTCGGTTTTCATCGAGTCTCCAGGCAGACAATGCCGGCGCCAAAGCGCGAACAAGCACCGTCGTGTTGCGCGCGTCGCACGAAGGGTTGGCTGCTTCCTACCAAGAGCCGGGGGTGCACGATAGTCGTCTTGTTTGACTGCTATAGTCATTTATCTGACCAGTGACCAACGCACCCCCTAGAGAAGGAGCACACATACGAAGTACGAAGTATATAGATATAACTCCTGCCCCGACTGCATAGGTTGACGCGCGCTACGACAGAGGCGAACCACGTTTTTTATTCTGAGAATCTTCACTTCTACAGAAGCTTAAGAGACCTCCTCCCCCCAAAAACTAATTTTGAGGAAAACAAAAATGCTACGTACGTACGTACCGGATGAAATGCTTGTCCCATGGCTTACGAAGGTATGAAACGAAAATCCTGTGAAAAATATAGACAAAAAAACCTAATTCGGACGATTTTGGGGTTATAACGCTCTTACAGCTGGAAACCCGTTTGGGGAACAAAATTACTTGGAATTTGTACAGGGGGGGGGGGTTAGGGCTCTCGCCTCGCCATTCAGAAATCGTTTCAGCCAAAAAGTGGTGTACGTTCTTAATACATCTATCGTAGTATGCATCATCAACACATTCTACGGTAAAAGTGCACCACATCTTTTTCTGAGACTCCTCACTTCTTTTTGAAGCTTAAGAGACCTCCTCCCCCCAAAAACTAATTTCGAGGAAGAAAACAAAACTGCTACGTACGTACGTACCGGATGAAATGCTTGTCCCATGGCTTACGAAGGTATAAAACGAAAATTCTGTGAAAAATAACAAAAAACAAACTAATTGGGACGATTTTTGGTTAAGGAGCCCTCGGCATTCAGAAATTGTTTCAGCCAAAAAACGGCACACCTTAATACCTCTATCGTCGTAGCACGCGTCATTAACACATTCTACGGAAAAAACTGCACCACTGTTTTTTTTTCTGAGACACCTCACTTTTTTAGAAGCTTAAGAACCCCGCCCCCAGCAAAAAAACTAATTTTGAGGAAAACAAACATGCTATGTACTTCAGAGTACCCCGGATGAAATATTCTGTGGCTTACGGGTATAAAACGAAAAGCTTACGTTTAAGAAACGAAGCAAAACAAGAAACAAAAATTGGGACGATTTTTTTGGGCTATAAGGAGCCCCGCCCTTTAGAAATCGTTTCAGCCAAAAAAACGGTATACCTTAATTCGTCTATCGTAGCACGCGTCATCAACACATTTTTCTTTTGGAGCGCCTCACCTTGGGATCTTTAAAAAAACCCCCACCAAAAACACTGAAAAAAAAGAAGCAGCAGAGTTTGTAAAAAAAACAGAAAAATAACGCTCAACGGCGGTGTACCTGTTACGAACAAGATTTTGCACGGCCGCGCCAAGGTATATAGACTACCAATAATATAACAAAAAAAAAAAACGACGCCCCGTCCTCACTCGAGTGTTTTATTTTTATTTTTTTATTTTATTTTTTTGTGCGAAATTGTGTAACTGACCCGTATTGTAATACGCGCGTGAATAGAGACATCTCCAACATCTTCACTATCGGTCCACCACACATACGTGCGTTTATTTTTTTTGACGATGCTATTTTGCGCGTTTTGTTTTTTTTTTGTGGCGCGACACCATTTTGTCTCCTAGGGTAGAGATCGCTTTCTTCGTTAGTAACAGTACGTTTTTTGGTCATATTTTTTCAACAAAATACAGGGTGCTTCTGGTCAATCTGACCCCCTTCTTCATTTTCAGCTTCTAAGAAACTTCTGTTGGCCAGCAGTTATCTCCTAAAAATTGCGATCGTTTTCGTTTTTCTCGCCATTTTCCACCTCGCGTACGCCGAACTTCTCGGCAGTGTTTACTTCCCTGCAGAGGCTGGGGGGGGGGGTAAAGAAGGTCCCTAGGGAGTTCCCACCGCGTTGCATTCGAGACAAGGGTATAGAGGTAGGCAAACGGTCCAAGGAGGGGCATAACGCGCCAGGTTGACCTTTCTCCTCGTGCGCTAAGCTCCAGCTCGTTCAGTTTTGTTTTATAACCTGGCGGTACGGTTATTCACTAGAGATGCTTTTGGATCGCCGCTCGGATCGAGAAGCTCGGATCCCTTGAAACAGATGGCGCATGTACGATCGAAAAACAAATACAACAGCAAAGAGGAGCAGGAGGCCTGCGAAACGCCAGCCTGCCGAGTTTTTTTTAACCTTCGCCATTCGCCTACCCTAAATAATAGCGTTTTTTTTTCGTATTTTGTACGTTAAAGAAACAGCTTTTTTTGCCTTCTTCTCTTTTATCCCCCGTTCCTTGTTCGCCTTTTTTGTTTTAGCCGCGACTCTGTTTTTTAGAGGAGGACAACGGCACAACGATCCTTTTATCGTGACTACCCAGCGTACCACAGACTTTTCCGAGTATCACAAGAAGGGGGGGGCGGGGGGCCAAAGAGGGTTCCTCGAGATTTCCCAGCACGTGCTATCAAGATTGAGCCCGTGACGCATGCTATGCTACGATAGAGGCGTGTGTCACTTTTCGTGTGAAATGTTTTCTGAATGACGAGGGGCTCCTTAACCCAAAATCGTCGGGGAAAAAAAAAATAATAAGTCACGATTTTTTTTGCTCAATGGTTCTCGTTTTATGCCTAGGGGACATGGGATTTTTGTCATCCGGGGTACATCGCAGTTTTTTTTTGTTTTTTTTTCTTCTAAGCTACAAAAGTGAGGGGACCTTTGCAGAAAAAAAGAATAATGATAATAATAATCCCAAAGTGACCCCCCTTTATCAAGAAGTACACAACGAAAAATCGTCTAGAAAAGGAGACGAAACTTCCGACGATTTTTGGGTTAAGAAACCTCCACCGTCATAAACCACAAACTGTTTTTCATTCTAGACAAAAAAAAGCGGTATACCTTATTTCTTACCTCTTATCATCGTAGCACACGGGTCTGTGTCTCACCCAACGACTGGTTATTAAGAAGAGAATGGCCAATAGAAGTGCTACCCGTCGAAGAGCAATCCCATGTCCTAGCAGCAGTAGCCATACATATAATATATACAACAAAACATTGAAAACAAAGACAAAACACGATGAAAGCTGTTCCGGCGATTTCGGGTTAAGGAGCCCCGTTCCGTTTCAGGAAAAACGTTTTTTGTTTTTCAGCCAAAACAAAGATCTACCTCTACTATCCACCATCAATCACAGCACGCGTCAGGACTGTGGACGAATGGTGGGGGTACAAAGCATCAGGCTGGCATCCCTTCTCCTCCTCCTTCTCCTCCTTCTTCTCCTCCTCCTCCTTCTCCTCCTCGTCCTTCTCCTCCTGCGCTGCGTTTTCGAATCTTTCTTCCAAGCTAATCAGAAAATTTTGCTCGGCGTTCGTCAGGAGGTTCTTTTTGTCGACCGTAACTCAGGGTAAAAAGCATCAGACTGGCATCCCTCCTGCTCCTCCTTCTCCTCCTCCTCCTCCCCCTCCTCCTGCGCTGCGCTTTTGAATCATTCTTCCAAGCTAATCAGAAAAGTTTGCTCGGCGTTCGTCAGGAGGTTCTTTTTGTCGACCGTAACTCGGGTAGCGACAACCCGTTGCGTTTTTTTTTCAGCAGAAATATATGTTTCTTCTCTTAAAGAATCACGAGTTTCTACTCCAAGAAGCTCAATAAATATACTCGAACTATAAGATTAAGCGTGGATATTTCAAGTGGCGCACAACTCGGAGCGAGTGCAAAAAATCGAGCGACGATCGAGAGGTATATATCTCCCGGCGACAGCAACGCGCGGTGGATGCCAAAAACATCAACTGAAGACGTCGAAAAAAATGTGGAGGACGAGGACAGCCAGCCTGACGCGCTTCACCGTCCACTAGGCACCTACCCTCTGGCTCGTTTCGTTTTTTCTTCCGGGTGTTTTCTCCTACAGAAACAGTACGTTGTTTTGTCTTATCGTTTACACCTGCTACGCCTTTTGCTGGCCACCGCGGTTATCTGATAAGGGTTGCATGCATACCGAACGTGTTGGTTCGTTTTTTATTATAACTCACCTGCTACGCCTTTTGCTGGCCACCGGTCATCTGCTAAGGGTTGCATGCATACCGAACGTGTTGGTTTCTCTTATACTCCGGAGTATCACTTTACCTGCTACGCCTTTTTGTTGTGTTGGCCGACGTTCATCCCTTAAGGTTTGCTGCGATTGTTTGTTTGTTATCTGCTACATTATAATGTACCTATGGCTTCTCCATGTTAGGGTATTGTCGATTATCCTCCTCTCCCTCCAACACACGTTTCTGTTTCGCCTTAAGATAACGATCGTGTATTCACTCGTTCTTGCGTGTTTAGTATATTTTCGACGTACGAATAACTTGTTCTTGTCTTATCTCCTTCCTGCTTCGCTATTTGTGGTAGGCCGCGCCATATATCCTGTACAACTAGCCATCGTTTTCGCTCTACGAGTCGTTCCACGCCCAACTTTTCTTTAACGAACGCGCTGGGGTATTGAAACCAGCGCCCCGTCCCATCTCCTGAAATACAGTGCCCCATGCCAGCCTGACGTCATCGTTCGATAACCTGTCCTTCCAAACAAGAAAACGTGTAAAAATTTGTTCTTCATGGCATCCTTCCTCGTGTCTAGCAGCCAGCCATGAAGCGTTTTCGATAAAGAAAATCGCTGGTTTGGGGGGGAAGGGATGTATGGTAGAACCAAGCCCTATCAGGCAATATCTAGTGCACCAAGCTTAACGTATCTATCTATGGATTCACCTGCAGGGGGTGGGGTAGGTGGTTCTTCGGAGGTCCCGCCGTGTTCTTCTTTCGTGACGAGGGCGAGCTGACGGTGGAGCCAAACCGAACCAGGCGGGCTTGCTTCACCCTCTTCTCCTCTCCAGTCTCTTCTGTCCCCGTGGACACCCCCGCCAACTTTACAGAGGGGCGACTCTCCGTGGTTTCCCGCCTTGCTATTAATAGCCGTTGCTCCTTCTGCGTGGAGGTCTTCGCTTCTTGTATGTTTTGTTTCACGCGCGCCAGAAGTTTCGGAATATGACCTTCGATGGTTGCACGGACTGCAGCTCGTTCCTTCTCTCGCGCCACTCGTTCCGCCTCTTGCGCTACTCGCTCCTCTTCTTCCTTCGCGTTTCTCAGGGTCCGTGCCACCATTTTGTTGAGGTGAGCTGCAATCGTCTCGCGAGTTGCAGCCCGCTCTGCGTCGCGGGCGGCTACGTCCGCTTCTTTAGCCCTTTTAATCATATCCGCCACCCTCTTTAGGAGAAGGTTTTCCAGCGTTGCTCGTATGATTGCTCTCTCTTCCCTTCGCGCTACCCGCTCTGCTTCGGCCGCGACCTGCTCCGCCTCCCGCTTCGCCATCTCGGCCGTCTCAGCCTCGGCTTTTTTTATCCTCAGAGCCATCTCGGCCATCTTTTTGAGGAGATTATCCTCGATGGTCTTTCGGATCGCGGCCTGTTCTGCATTTCTTGCGGCCTCGTCGGCTTCCCTCGCGGCTATCGCCGCCTCCCGCTCCGCCTGAGCCTTGGCGTGGGCCGCGGCGGCAGCTGCTTTCTTTTCTTCCTGCTCCCTCCAAAACTCTCTGATTTTATTGATCATAATGTCGTCAAGCCTTGTTTCGTCCGGGTTGCTGCAAAAACCAACTCCTCCTGCTTTCGCTTTCGCCATGTTCTCGTAATGTTCTTGTCCCCGCTGGTATCGCCATTCCTGCTTAACCCTCTCCTCCCTCTCTTTCTCCAGTTCTTCCTCGGTCGGCCCGTTCCTTTCTTCTACGCCTGCACCCGAACACCTCGCCAGCTCGGCCCTCCTCTTTCGAATCGGACCCATCTTCTCATTTAGCCTTTCTTTCGCGTAAGCTCTAACCCTCGCGGCTTCACACTGACTCCACGCGGTTCCAATAACCTTCGCCGCCCACATGCGACGCAGTTCCTCCGACAACTGGACAGCGCAAGCGTGGGAATGCCTCTCCCGACCTCCGTCCACCCGCCACGCTTTCCAGATCACGCTGGCCGCGCGGGCCTCCTTGCTTATCTTGGCTCTTGTGATGGCCACACCAATCTCGATGCTGCGGCGCAGACGTTGCTTCTTCCAGAAAACCTCGAGTTCGATCTTCTCCGTTTCCTCTCTAGTCGCCGCTAGTTTCTCCTCTTTTTTTCTCTTCGCCCGCTCTTTTCTCTTTGCGGCTTCTTTGAGTCGCCTCTGTGCCATTCGGCGCTGTTCAGCCTTGCGGCTGGTAGGCCACGGCGGTGGTGGTGGCGGCGGCTGGTCAAAGAGAAAATGCAGGGCACCTCCTGTTCTTGCGACATTGGCGGCCATGATCACAGCGACCGAGCGATCTACAAACGTTGAGGGGAGGGGGGGGGGGCGGGGCAGGGGGAAGGGCGGGGGGACGGGGGGGGACGGGGGACGGGGGGTACTCAATTTGTGCATGGCCGTAATCGTATAACCACAGCTACTAGACCCTCGCACCCCTGCTATGCCGGGACAGCGTATGTCGAGTTTTCACCGACCAGGCAGGCATCGCGTGCACCGGGGGAGAAGCGCCGTGAGGTGTTCGACGAGTCGCATGAACGGTGAACTGCATCCTTCCAAGAACCGCTCGTAAGACGGACATCGGCACCTTGTGCCTGCTTTCTTGCTTATGGATGACAGCGCCAATGAGTTATTTTTTTGTTTTCTGGTGTGGCCACCCCAGATAGACAGCAATGGCTATTACTATGTGACTGCCACGTGGGTGCCCTACCATATTCTCACTATACGTGTGTCGATGCGATCAACCCCGTTTAGTGCGGAGTTAGGGTTCTCCACCCCGCAATAATATGATCTAACTCGATAACCATCATGGTGACCGCCAAAAAAAAACGGTACCCTGGTTGTCTAGCTCACGCAGTGATTGGCATGCTTTACAGCGTCGCTACCTACCAACGCCAACCCCAATATACATATAATGTTTTACAGCGTCGGTGCCAATCGAGGACAACTATCATATACCTGGTATATTCAGGGGGGGGGGGGGGGGGGAGGGGGGGCGTACTCGTTTGTTGCTTGCCTTAGTCATTTTACCATTGACTACGCATCCCTTTCGACATGGAGCACCGTTGCTACTCTCCCCCAACATTTGTTTGGGCGCTCAGTGCGCGTTTCTTCTCCACATTAATACATGCAGGCTGGTTCAAGTTAAACGACAAAATTGTATTCCCTGACGAATGTTTAGCGGATTTTATCGATACATTAATTTCTTTGTTTTCTTTGTATATTCTATTCCACAGGTATCGGTATCTGTTACAATATCGGTATCGGTTGTCGGTCACACCACATCGATATGATGAAAAAAAAACGCAGAACCGCACCCACATTTCTCTGCGCTCGATTTTTGAGCACACCACACAAGAGTATTCTTGAGTTTTGGGTCGGCTATACAGTAGGCAGTCCCCCAGCCAGGCGGTATCTCGTGCTACTGTTGGACAGCGCGACGTGACGTCCTTATATGGGCAGTATAGCTCACCACTCTTTCGACAACATGGTTGACGCACACTGTGTACGAGACGAAGGGGGTTTCACCGTACATATACAATGGTTGTGGCGTTTTGTTGGGTCAGGGTTAGGGCTAGGGTTAGGGCTAGGGTTAGGATATATCTAGTCTATAGAGTGTGTCAACTATTTTCTCTAAAAAGCGGTACAAGGTACATCCTCTACTTGGGGAAGCCGCCTTACCGCCTTACTTGTTCGTGCCACGTTATGAGCGCAACTTTACCAGTCGCGGCAAGCGATTTTGACAGCGCGCCTTTTGTCTGGATACCGCCTTCTTTACACACGCTTTATTGAGGGGGACCCCTCTACTATTAATAAAAGTTACCTCCGCGACCGAGATGCTGAAGGTGGTGATACGACATCCACCTCTGGTTTTCGATGTGCAGGATTGAAACACGTGTTCTGCTCGCTATCGGGAAGTAAGTGTCCAAAACGAAAAAAGACTTGAAAGTATGAAAAAATAAACTGGTTTGGACTGGCCGGTTTTTGCTTCTCCCTGTTGCTTGAGCGGCACCTGTCCGTGGTGTGTGGCAAATGATTTCGTCTTCAGCTTTCCAACAGTATGCTTCGTATCCCCCGCCTTTCAACTTGCGATGCCCCCCCCCCCCGCTACCCCCGTATTTCTCAAGCCAGCAACACCCCGAAGGGAACGCTTTTGTATGATCCACAGACGCGTGCGTGACGATACGTCTGGATAGCACATTTTTTTTTGGTGGAAAGCATTCAGTTTTTTGTTTTTCGTGGGCCATGATCCGGACCGGCCCACGAGTCGTCCTTTAAGAGGTTTTCAAAATCTCGCGGGACCAAAGGCCACGGTAGGGGGGGGGGGCATGTTAAGGGGGGCATGTTTAGGGGGCATGTTGAGGGGGGCATGGTAAGGGGGGGGCGTCTTCATTTGTTGCTTGCCTTAGTCATTTGACCATTGACCACGCATCCGACGCGTGTTACGATAGGCGCATCGCTTTTTTTCTGGGTTTTCCTCAATTTGGGGAGCTTAGGACATGTCTTTACCAAAAACAAAAACGATTTTCGTGTGACAAAAAATAAAACTGCTATCATGTACCGGAATAAAAATCCCATGGCCTGCTTACACAACGATAGAGGTATGCAAAAACAAAACGATGGTGTGTTTTTTTTCCCGACGATTTTGGGTTAAGGGGCCTCGTCATTCAGAAATCATTTTCGCCCAAAAGAGGTATATCTTAATACCTTTGACGATTTTGGGTTAAGGAGCCCAGCCATTCCAAGAAACCGTTTCAGCCAAAAAGAGGTATGCCTTAATACGTCTGATGGTTTTGGGTTAAGGATCCCCGTCATTCAAAAACAATTTCCGCCAAAAAAAGGTATACCTTTTATACCTCCGACAATTTGGGTGGAGGGCCCCCGTCGTTCAGAAACCATTTCAGCCAAAAAGAGGTATACCTTAATACCTCCGACGGTTTTGGGTCAAGGATCCCCATGATTCAGAAATCGTTTCAGCCAAAACAAGGTATACCTTGATACCTCCGACGATTCTGGGTTAAGGAGCCCCGTCATTCCAAGAAACCATTTTCGCCAAAAAGAGGTATATCTTGATAACTCTGACGATTTTGGGTTAAGGAGCCCCGTCATTCAGAAACCGTTTCAGCCAAAAAAAGGTATGCCTTAACACCTCCCACGATTTTGGGTTAAGAAGCCCCGCCATTCCAAGAAACCATTTCCGCCAAAAAACGGTATACCTTAATACCTCCGACGATTTTGGGTTAAGGATCCCCATCATTCAGAAACCGTTTCAGCCTAAAAAGGTATACCTCCTCAATGGCCTCTATCGTAGCAAGTAAGTGCCGTCCCTTTCGAGACGGAGCACCCCGTTCCTACTCCTAGCAGAGACACCTCCAACGCTTGGGTCCTTCATCACGCCTTTTCCATACATGACCAAAATGAAAACTGTTTTGCTTATCCTGTCCCCGTCCTGATAACGCCGTCGTCTGTGGCTCACCATCTATCTCCAAGGTTACGGTGGGGGGGGGGGGGGTTGATTCTACGATAGCCTCCCCCCCCCCCCCCCCCCGAAACCAACGATTTTCTGTAAACCCCCCGTTCCATGGCTGCTCGACACCGAAGAATGCTAGATGAAAAGAACACATCTTCATATTCTTTTCTTGTTTGGAAAGGACCATCGAACGATGGCGTCGGGCTGGCAACAAGGGGCGATCCTCATTTCAGGAGGTACGGCCGGTATCCTCATACGTAGGAGCTGGTTTCAAAACCGGCGATTTTTTCGTGGAAGAAAAGTTGGGGGGGGGGGGGGGGCTAGAACCGTAGAACTACTCGCGGGGGTGTTGCGAATGTTATGGCATACTACCCCCATCCCCTCCCTTCTCTCCGCCGGGTTTTCATCACCAGCACGACGCGGGGTAAAAACTCTCTGTACCTCTCACGGATCAAAAAAAGTAAAACTTCCAAGGCGATTTTCTGGGCCCGGGTGTATAAGCACAGCTTATCTGTACAAATCCGTGTTTCGGATTCATGTCGTATCATGGCAATATTCAAACAGCGCGCGAATGCTTTTAAGGCCACGGAAGGAACACGGGGGTCGAGCTCGCGCGAGTGACCCCCAGCCACCGCCAAAACCGCGGTTTTTCTTCGGGTCGGGTCGGGTCGGGGGGGGGGTGTTGGGAAATCTCGCGGGTCGGGGCGGATCCCGTGGGATCAGTGGAGAGGGTATCAAAAACAAAATCTCGCACGCGGGTCAGGGTGAACGAAGCTCACCCGGATCAGCACTAAAACAAAACATAATCTCGTGCACAGGGTCAGGGTGAATGAAGCCCGACCCCCGGATCCGATTCGACCCGCGAACAGCGACCTGACCCCGTGCCCCGAGCCCTGGAAATGTTTTCTGTGAATGGCGGGGCTTTACAACTACAACTGGAAACCTTTTTTTTTGGGGGGGGGGGAGAATTACTTGCAATTAGTATAGGGAGCGATTTTGGGGTTCAAAACTCGCCACATGATGTCGTTACTGTTTCTCTTTTTGTATACCCTTACTCAAGCCATGGGTTTCAATTTTTGGGGTTATTTGAAAAAAAATATATATTTTTAAAGGTCTAGATGTATAGAGCTCCTTAACGCCTTTACAACTTGAAACCCTTTTTTGGGGGGGGGGGATTACTTGTAATTAATATAGGGAGCGACTTTGGGGCTCTAAACTCGCCACATTAATGTTTTTCTCTTTTGTATTCTTGTACCTTTACTTAAGCCATGGGTTTTGTCCAGAGCGGGCTGCAATTTTTCGGGGTTATTAAAAAAAAAAATACATAAAAAAGGGTTAAACGTATAGATCTCCTTAACGCCTTAACAACTTGAAACCCTTTTTTGGGGGGGAGGAATTTACATGAAGTTAATATAGTGGGTTAATTAAGTGAGGAAGGAGCCGCAGAAGAAAAAGTTGGGTCCACCTCTGACGCAGCGATCTACAAAAAAATTCAATCGGTCATGACGCGGTCATGACCGTATGCATGACCCGTCATGACCAACCATGACCGTGTGCATGACCGTTCATGATCGACCATGACCGTGTGCATGACCGGTCATGACCATGAACGCGAGCATAACCGGTCACTGACCGGTCATGACCGTGCATGGTCGGTCATGCCCGGTCATGGCGGCGGTCATGGTCGGTCATGACCGGTCATGCACACGGTCATGGCCGGTCATGGCATGTCATGACCTGTCATGACCGTGTTATGTTACAGGTGGGGAAAGGGAGAAGATCCAAATAGAGGAGGTTGCTCCCGAGGCCTGGTGCTCCCGCAAGGGGACATTACAGGCCTAAATAGCCGAGGACTGGTGTTCCCAGAAGGGGACATTGCAGACCCACAAATGTCCAACGAGGCTACCGACGGGTTGGCACCGTCGGTTTTTGCCATTTTTGAGGCCGTATATTAACAACCGCTGTCCAACCAATGTACATGACCCCTCTGACGCGTGCCACGACAGAGGTATACCGTTTTTTGGCTGAAATGGTTTTCTGAATGATGGGGCGCCTTAACCCATAATCGTCGGAGGTATTGAGGTATACCGTTTTTTGGCTGAAATGGTTTCTGAATGATGGGGCTCCCTAACCCAAAATCGTCAGAGTTATCAAGATATACCTCTTTTTGGCTGAAGTGGTTTTCTGAATGACGTGGCTCCCTAACCCAAAATCGTGGGAGGTATTAAGGTATACCTTTTTTTGGCTGAAGTGGTTTTCTGAATGACGGGGCGCCTTAACCCAAAATCGTCGGAAGTATTAAGGTATACCTTTGTTTTGGCTGAAATGTTTTCTGAATGATGGGGTCTTCCTCAACCCAAAACCATCGGAAATAGATGATACCGTTCTTGTTTTACAATACATGAGTAAAAGCATTATGGCTTGAGATTGATTTTGCTTGAGATTGATTTTGCGATACCCCCCCCCCCCCTCCCCAGAAAGATGTACTGTCCACAGAGAAGTTTGGTGGGTACAAGACAGAAGAAAAAGAAAGGATGGAATAAAGGGAAAGGCTAACGCAAAGAAATAAGGTGAAAGAGGAAAAACACTGAGATGTATGATACGGGGGGTTGAGGGAAGATATTGGAATGAACACGTATTATCTGCGCGGCTCAATGGACTACGCGAAGAAGCTGAACTGCGATTTCGTGTAGGGGACCTGGACCTACCAGAAAGAAGAAAGAGATATACCAGTAGTCGGGAGGAGGAGGACGTGGATGCACACATGTGCACGTGCGGCACAGCAATAGAGAGTAGAACTCATATAATCTGGAGGAGGAGGAGGAACGGGATGTGGTTAGTAGAAGACATGAGGAAATTAGACGGATGGATGTGACATGCATGAGTTTGGTAGACTAGAGAGTAGCGAGAAAGCGATCGCTATCCTAGAAGATAGATGGTGGTCAGAGACGGCGAAACTGGAAGGGGATAGGATAAGCAAACAGTTTCCATGCAATGTATGAAAGGAGCATCATCAGCGCCCACAATTTTGAGGTGTCTCTATTTTAGGAGTAGAAACGGCGCTCCGTCTCGAAAGGAACGGGGTGGTCAATGGTCAAATGGCTAAGGCAAGCAACAACAGAGTACACCCGCCCCCCCCCCCCCGAAAAAAAACAACAACAACAACAACAACGATTTGCGTCAACGAACGTTTCGTGGCTCCTCGACACGAGGAATGATGCTACTGTATCAGATGACAACATCTCCACACATAGTTTCTTGTTTCGCAAAGGACATGGTCGGGGGCTGGCAGGGGCATGGTTTCAAAAAACCGGCGATTTTTCGTCAAAGAAAAGTTTGGGGGGGGCTACACCGCAGTAACGCCTCCTTTTCTGAACCCAAAAACAGATTTAAGGGGAGACATCATCAAAACTGCTCTGGTGTAGCAGTTTTTTGTTGTCTCCAAAAAATCAGTTTTTTGCCTTAGGATGTGTCTTAAGCTCCCAAATTGAGGGGTAGTATAAGAAAAAAAACAATGGTTGGTGCACATCTATCGTGGTATTAATAGCGAACAATGGTTGGTGAACCTCTCGAACGTACTAAAAATCAGCGAAAAAGTTAAGCTAAAAAAATATGGTTTTCAGACTGACCGTTTTCCTTTTTTTCTTTTTTAGGTTCTAACAACTTTTTTTTTTGTTCGTGGCTTAGCTGGTTGGTACATGGATTGCTTCGTCGGTTTCAATACAATTTTCATTTTTTTTTTTTTCTCCAATGCTAAACTGAGGTTGGAAATCGCAAAAACACCCTACATCTTGTTAGGATCTTATGTGGTATGTTGCTGATATATTTTGCCCTCCGGCATCGTAGCGTAGAAGCCGTCACGATAGAACTACACGCGGGAAAGAGAAGTGGATTGGGCGAGAGGGTGGTGGTATTCGGTGCGTTTTTTCGTCAGATTTTTCGTTTCCGAATGTTTTTGGTTTGTTTTTTTGGTAATGTTTTCACATTTAATTTCCAGCTCAACTGGTAAGATTTTTTGCCCTCATCGACCTGCTGGACAAAGCGTGGTCACAGCTGCCTTCCCTTCCCCCCGATCAAGGGAGTCTATGGCCATACGACTACGGCCATGCATGAGTATCGAGTACCCCCCCCCCCCCCGCCCCCCGCCCCCCCCTCCCGCCGGTACATGCCTTCTTTTTTATCGCTCATATAGGCTTCATCATTCCCACGTTTCAGCTTTTTCATGCGCTCGTCGTGTTTTTATTGAATTTTGTACACTGCACATCGTCGGAATGCAAAATGAAATAATGATTGTGATGTATACTCGTTGTTCGTAGCATATCTACCAAAAACACAGTTGTAGCAGGGAGAAGTGCGGTTCTTCTTCGGGGGTAACCACGCTTTTTGTTTTTTGATGAAAAATAAAGTCAGTTTTTTTTTGTTTTTTTTGGGTGCGGGAGGGGTGACGAGGGTGCGCCGTCTTGCTTTTTTCCTTTACCACCCAGGGCAGGAGCTATATATACCAGGTATACCTTAGACTCATCCCACGACAGGTAGAGGTTGGAGATTTACTTTCTAGGCCAAAAACTTTTTTGACCCCGGGATGAGCTTTCACTCAAGCGAGAGGAACTACCCGGTGTTAAAAAAACAATTATTTTTTCGAGTACCTTTTTTTTTTGTTCTTGGTCGGGTTGCGCGAAACGAACGCCTTCCAAGGTGTGTTCTCGTTTCGGGGTGAGATGCGAGATTTTGAGCTAGCTCCTCATGTTTTTGGGAGAGCTCATAAACTTCTCAGAATCTTCTGCATCCCTGCGCCGCGGTGGGGGGTACCCCCCTTCTTCACCACATGGATTTGGGCCGATCGTGCACGGGCTGATCTCTGTGCCTCGCACGGAGTCATCGCACAGAGGTAGGGGGGCAGCAGAAGACGCGTGCGGCTACGATAGAGGAGCGCATCCTTTTTTTTTTCTGAGGTCCACTCCTTTTTCGGAGGTTAAGACACGTCCTTCTTAACCCCCCCCAAAAAAGTTGATTTGGAGGAAAACATAATAAAGCTGCTACCTCGGATGAAGCATCACATGTGGGCGGCCTCTAGGTGTACACAACGAGAAGATCATCATGAAACAAAAAAAAATGGTCGATTTCCGACGGGTTTCGCGAGGGTTAAGGAGCAGCCTCGTCATATTCCGAAACCGTTTCAGACGAAAAGAGATGCCTCTAGATATCGTGGCACGAGATTTGAGAGTTCCTGAGCGACCCCAAGACGAGGAGGGAGGCTCAATATCTCACCGTCATCACCCGAAGCCATCCATTCGCGTATTCTTCCCCGGCCAAGATTTCTATGCGCTATTAAAAGTCTTCGAACAAAATCTACTTCTACTCGGGAATTCTTCTGCGGCTTCATCGACCATTTAAATTACGGTATCGGATTGGATTAGGCCTCCTTCCCCAGCCGGTGGGCCTAACTCTTTCTGCAGGCCCAATTTTACTAACACTGCAGTAATATTGCCATTCTTTTTTACCAATACTTACCTCACAGTTGGGGATATCAGCCGCAACATCGTCAGAAACCTTTGTCGCCTCCAAGATTTGCTGTCCCTAGCGGCCATGGGACGCCTCCACATACGAAATCATTTTAGGCGAGATTTGCTTGGCGCAGCAGCAGACAGCCTACAAGCCATTCCATATTTATTGCGGGCTCGACGCGTGCTACGACGACGGAGGTAGCAGCCAATTTTCGTCTGAACCGGTTTCTGAATGACAGGGGCTCAACCATTTTACCCCAAAAAAATCGTCCGAATTGTTGCGCCTTTGTTGTTCGTTTGCATGATTTTTCGTTTGCGTACCTTGAGACCCATCTATGGGACTTTCTTCATCCGGTATATGCAGCAGTTTTGTTTTTCGTCCAAATCTCAGTTTTTGGGATAGCTAGTTGTCTTAAGCTCCCAAAAATTGGGGAAAATCTCAGAAAAAAGTGGTGAAGCACCTCTATCGCACCACGAGTCACTCACATCGCAAAAAATCAGAGCAGCGGCACGGAAGCGTAAGACCGCAACACGGAAGACAGGGGGGTGGGGGGTGTCGCTCGCGTGAGTGAGATCCCTGCGAAAGCAGACCCCAAGCTTGACCCGCCCCCCGCCCTAGCATGGCTTGGGCGTTTTGCTGAGGCTTCCCCGTTGAAACTCTCGTCAACCCGAAAACTAAAATGTTTAAACTAAAATTTTTAGAAAAAAAATAGAAAAAAGCGCACAAGTTCTAGACAAGATCTTTGAACTAATCCAATGGCCTACTGTACGTAAAGATTCCAAACAAAAAAATATATACACAACACATGTTGTGACAGGAAGAAAACGAAAATTCCGACGATTTGGGTGTTAAGAAACCGCCGTTGCGCAGAAAATGCTTTTTCGCCAAAAAGCGATGGTATACCCCCTCTATATCGTAGCACGCGTCAGAGCCTTTGGAAAGGCAAAAGTCGCAAACAGGCCGTAGTGCATATGCAAGTTGTCTCGACCCCCAAAGCCAGCGAATGAATTTTGCGTGTTTGCGACGACTCGTCCTACGGTAGTCTCCGACTTTTTTATAAACGAAATATCACCGGTTTCGAAACCCAGCTACCGGCCGTATCTCCTGAAAATACGGTGTGCTTCCCTTGCCATGCCGACGTCATCGTTTGATAGTGCTTTTCAAAAAACAAGAAAAAGAAATGTGGAGATGTATTTTTCATAGCATCCTTTCCTTGTGCCGAGCACCCATGAAACGTTCGTTTACTAAAGAAGATCGCTGGTTTTGGGGGGCGGGTGTATCGTAGAATGAGTCCGACGTACACCAACTTCGGTTGGTTGGTTGGTTGGTTGGTTGGTTGGTTGGTTGGTTGGTTGGTGCACATGGTGGGAGATGGGTAGGAAAACACGTCATAACGGTGTTAAAACCGTCCAGCGTCACAAAAAAAGGACAACCCAACTCAGCCCAGCCCAGCCCAACCCAACCCAACCCAACCCAATCCAACCCGACCCAATTCTCAACCCGACGCAATCCAACCCGACCCAACCCAACCCGACCCAACCCAACCCAACCCAACCCAACCCAGCCCAACCCAACCCAACACAACCCAACCCAGGCCAGGCCAGCCCAACCCGAGAAAAAAAATCAGCGGAACAACTAGGCTAGCAAACACGTTTTTTTCTATGCATGATATTTATTTTTTTTGTATTTTCTAGCCTTATTTTCTGTGGGTTCATCATATCACAAGCCGTTCGTCGGTTTTCGATCTACCGCGTTTACGCTTTTTCCAACCCCAAAAACAGAACTTGGAAAATCTCAAACGCCCTCTTAAAGCTGCTCAACAAAATGCGACTGGGAGAAACAAATCTCGTGGTAAGAGCGACAGACAAAAACGAAAGAGTGTGGAGCGTTCGTGGGCATGACCCCCCCCGAGGCTACGATACAAGCGGGGACCCACGTGCTACGCCAGGGGGTTTCCCTTTCAGGACTTTTTTTGTCATTGGCTCGGGTCACTCGCGCGAGAGCCCCCCCTAATCCTGTTGAGGTGCTGTGAAGCTTTTGTCGTTCCTTTTTAGATTTAATTTTGTAAAAATCAACCCGCAGCAATGTACTTAATGGCAAGCTACGCTGCTGCTGGTGCTGCTGCTGCTGCGACAAGGAAAAAGAAAAAATCGCGTTGAATTTGTTTTTTTGTCCGCGCGAGATACGGCGTCACTCACGTGCGAGTGGTGGAAACCCGGTAATGACATTTGGATCTCCCTTCCGACCCGCCCGGTTCGGACGCTCGTCGGCGTGTGGCCATCGAGCGCTGCAAACCCTGTGCCAACCCCCACGACGGCGGGGACATGCCCAAATAAATACCTACCGGCGGGGCTAACGCAGTACGTGCTCAACAAATTTTCTGATAAGTCCCCGCCGTACCACGTCACTCAAGACGACGTTTCGACTCCCCTCCAACAGCTGGAGGTGGAGCAGATCACTGGTCATCCGTCGGTACGGGGGCGAGGTGGCGTCATCACGGTGCTATACAAGACGCATTGGGCGGGAATCGCGAGGACCGGATTTGAGTCACTCGCCTCAGTGACTCCGTACCTCGCTGGAAAACATGCTGCAGGCTATTTTGCGTGGCGCATCCTCTGGTTAACATTATTCCCATCGACGCGTGCTACAAGGTACACGATGAAGGGTGCACGACGTATTTTCTGAGTATTTTTTTTCCCGCAATCAATTTGAAACCAATGCTACGGGTCCATTTCCGGGCTCTTTTTTTTTCGTTGGCTCGGGGTCACTCGCGCGGGTGACCCCCCCCCCTGTTCCATGCGGTCATAGACTTTCGTGCCGAATTGATTTTGTCGGTATGAAATCCCCAACGAGATATCTAGCTACGCCGTGCCAAACGAATCGCCTAAACTTGTTTTCGTCAGTAAGCTACAGAGTCACTGCTCGTGCGACTACACCAGGTAGTGAAAATCGGGGGTACCCCTCCTACTACCGTAACCTTGATCAGAGGTATACCCTTTTTTGGCTTTGATCCGGTAGTGAAAGTTGGGAGTACCCTCCTACTGCCGTAGCCTTGATCAGAGGTATACCCTTTTTTGGCTTTGATCCGGTAGTGAAAATTGGGGGTACCCCCTGCCGTAGCCTTGATCAGAGGTATACCCTTTTTTGGCTTTGATCCGGTAGTGAAAATTGGGCGTACCCTCTGCCGTAGCCGTGATCAGAGGCATACCCTTTTTTGGCTTTGATCCGGTAGTGAAAATTGGGGGTACCCCCTGCCGTAGCCTTGATCAGAGGTATACCCTTTTTTGGCTTTGATCCGGTAGTGAAAATTGGGCGTACCCTCTGCCGTAGCCTTGATCAGAGGCATACCCTTTTTTGGCTTTGATCCGGTAGTGAAAATTGGGGGTACCCCCTGCCGTAGCCTTGATCAGAGGTATACCCTTTTTTGGCTTTGATCCGGTAATGAAAATTGGGGGTACCCCCCTACTGCCGTAGCCTTGATCTGTTGTTGTTGTTGTTGTTGTTGTCTTTACACCGTGGGTGTCATTGGCACACAACTCGACGCCCAAGTCGATGGGAGAAGAAAGCGCTGAATTCTTCTCGCGAGAAAATCGAAAAGCGCGTCTCGTTGTGGGGAGGGGGGGGAAGGGCCTGCTTGTAGTGACCCCGGGTCTGGGCTAAACGTCTAAAAAAGGGAGAAAGGAGAGAACGGAAATCTGCAAAAAAACAAAAAGTACACCGGGGAAGGTGAGCAAAATAAGAATAGGAATAAAAATAAAATAATCAAGGAAGACAACAGCAGCACCTCAGCAGTTTGTGCAAGGGTTTTTTTTCCTCTTGGTCTTGCTGGGGCTGGAGGACGTAGCAGGGCCGGGAGAACATGTGCGTAGCAGGGCCGGGAGAACATGTGCGGACGCACATATTGTATTCGTACGTGTTGAGGTTTGGATACTGGTGTACGAGCAAACAGTAGGGGTCCTTCAGCAAGGCGGTGGCGTCAGAGCAACACGACCGCCTTACTGGGAAATACGCCTTATTATGTTGACTGCAGCTTTAAGAGTGCAATTCCTCAGCCGTGCCACGATAGAGATATTAAGGTATACCGTTTTTTGGCAAAAAACATTTAATTAATGACGGGGCTCCTCAACCCAAAATCGTAGTCGTGAAAAAAAAAACACATTTTTTTTTCTGTTTTGGATGATTCTCGTTGTATATATATACATATATATATACCTAGGCCGTGGGGATTATTCAAATCCGGTGTAGTGTAGCCTTATGTTCACTCCAGCTTTAAGAGTGCAATTCCCCAGTCGTGCGAAGATAGAGGTATACCTTTTTTGGGCGAAAATGGTTTCTAAATGGCGGTGCTCCTTAACCCAAAATCGTCGGAAATTTGCCTTTTTTTTTGCAAGATTCTCGTTGTATATATACATAGGCCGTGGGATTATTCAAATCCGGTGTAGTAGCAGTTGTATTTTTTCCCAAATCAGTTTTTTGGGAGAGGTCATAGGCTCCCGAATTGAGGAAAATCGGAAGAAAGGTGGTGCACCTCAATCGTAGCACACGTCATTCCCCAGTCGCGCCAAGCGAATTCGACCGCCGTATAGCGGGATATACCGCCTTGCTCAGACCGCCTTGAGTATTGGCGGACCCCTATGATATACGAGTACTGCGTTATTTTGGTTGCGCTTTTTAACGTTTTCACACGAGTATGTGCGTGGTCTCTGGATTTTCGGTTGTTTTTTTCATCTCTCTCACTTTTTTTGTTTTCTAGTGTTGTACACACTATCGAAAACGCTGCGCATTAACGGGGTCGCAAACGATTTTACAAAAAAATACCTAACGACTCCGACTGTAAAAGAATATCGACCACTCAGATGGTCGAACTCACAGCTGACAGCTTTGAGAAAAATCAGTTAAAACAAGAGCGGGTCGCAAACAATTACAAAAATATCCAACGACGACTGTGAAAAATTAACGACCACTCAGATGTTCGAACTCACAGCTGACAGTTTTGAAAATCACTTTTCAACAAAAAATGAAAAAAGCTATATCCAACACTGTTATTCCGAATAAAATTGTTTCCAAGACAATGGGCGCAACAAAAGTAGGGTTATAAGAGCATGGGAATTGGCATCAAGAAATATGGTACTGTGAAAAATTAACGACCACTCAGATGTTCGAACTCACAGCTGACAGTTTTGAAAATCACTTTTCAACAAAAAATGAAAAAAGCTATATCCAACACTGTTATTCCGAATAAAATTGTTTCCAAGACAATGGGCGCAACAAAAGTAGGGTTATAAGAGCATGGGAATTGGCGTCAAGAAATATGATACACGTGGAAAAAAAAGCAGTGTACGCGAAGGACTCAGTACGCTGGGGCCAACGATACTCACATTCTTGTATGTTGCATACGCCCGTAGTTTGATGGAAGTGCCCCGTCGTCTCGGGGGCAAAACAATGACTATCACCACGCCCAGGTTGTAGAGTCAAACTACTTGGAATGAAATCGCAGGACCATTTTTTGCGGGTGTTTATTATAACTACTTGGAATTAGAGCATTTTCGTTAAAAAAAAAGTACGCTCTCCAACGATGCAATGTTCTATTGATCGTGCACCAAGATGAACTTAAATATAAGTACAGAGTTGTAATATTGATATGGAGAGATCAAACGTTCTTTACATTCCCGTCGAAAAAGTGGGGTATCAGTGCCATTTTCCTAAAGGTGGACATTTGTGTCAGGTTTACCTCGTTCGTAACGTACGTGCGTGTGGTCTTTCGATTTTTTTCGTTTTGTGCCCCATTTCGTCGGTCGACGAGAGCGAAACCGGGGAATTCATATAGGCGGAGTCGGCCGTGTGATGAGTCGCACGGTTTCTTAGCTGCTGGGCGCGCTCTACACCATGCTGTCAGCTTGAGAGTATGTGTTGGACCATATTAAAGTGTTGTGCTCGCTGGTCAAGTGTCTTTCGTTTTTTTGTGTGGGCCTTTGATTTTCGCTTTTTAATAGGAGTAAAGCTGTGAGAAGACCGTCTACAGGAAACACTGTACGTCGAGCGGGGAGCGAAATATGTTGTTGGCGCGGGTTCGATCGCTTGATGCGTCGCGGTAGCAATGTGTCTCTCGGCCGCCATCTAGCAGCTTGGCTTGTTGAATCACAAAGCACCTTTCGATGATTGCGCCTGATCGTGCACCCTCAGCTTGTACTATTACAGTATACTTATAGTAGAGCCTGTACGCCAACGCTACTCGTACTGTTTCGGTCAAAATGACGGCCCCGCGCGTAGTATCCACGTCGTCACCTGCCGACTCCGCTGCTGCTGTGCCTCTCGCTCTGGCGTTCGCGCGTTCGCTTGTCTGGATGGCCGTTGACCCTGCATCGATTGGAGGCCGCTCCTTGTGCTAGCTGAAAACCGTGGCGTTGTTGTGATTGTGATTGTGAGGTCATGCAGAAGGAACGAACCCGGCCACTGATCGTCGGTCGACGGACACACCGAAAAACGCGGCGGGATTATCCTGGTCGGGGATGCTCACCATTGTTCAAAATGATTGGTCCACGATTGGCCCGCCAGTTGTCCGATTACTCAAACCGTCACGTGTTACTCCGCGTTTTCCTTCGCCCCATCCCTGAAGATTAGGGGGGTTGGCTGGTTTGTTGTGAGGTGTGAGGGCGTGAGTTGAGGCAGCAAAAATCAGAAAACCAGAGGTCGCCGCCTGGCCCTCCGGTATCCGCCGTCCACGCCGAAAATAACGCGGAGCAGCCTGGATTATTGGGTCGGGGTGTGTACTATTATTCCTCTGCGTTTTATTTCCCCTACCCGTACGAGGCGTACGAGTACCTTTGTGTGCCCTCTACTCTCTATCTCTTGACGGGTAGATTGGGCTGCTCCTCAGAAGTTATACACTGGGGCCGTGGTACTGGTTGTGAGACAAGAGGCGAGGCGGCGATAACGAGAAAAAAAGCCGGCTTTAGCCACGAGCCACCGCCGAGACCACCCCCCCAAAAAATGTGAAAAAAGCGCGGCGGGATTATTCTACATGCATGCAGCAGTTAGTTGCTTCTTTGGTGCTGATCATTGATGCTTGCTGCGTCGTGTGCTGTGTGCTGTCCGCACTTGGCGTATGGCTGTTACATTGTTACTCGAAATACACTGCACAGCCGCTGCTGCTGCTGCTGCTGCTGCTGCTGCTGCTGCTAATGCTGCTAATGCTAATGCTTGCTGCGCTGTGCTGTCTGTGTATTGCTGCGTTGGTAAGCCCCGCCCGTGGCGCTGTGCTGTAGTTGTGGCGCAGATGCTGTACGACAGCATGTTTGTAGTCTAATGCTGCACGACAGCATGCTACCGCTGCAACTCAAAGAGCTGGGGTGTGCTTCTTCTTTTTTGTGTTTTGAGCGGAAGAAGCACAAGAAAAAAAATAAACTTGGTATGAAAGCGTGTGATCTAGCCGCAAAACGTGCACGTACAAGCCTCGTGATAATACGCGAACAAAACCATCGGAACTCAAAATATTGGAAGCAATAACTCAACAAAAAAACGATTTCAAAATGCGAGTTCTCTCGAAAAAGAAAACACAAAACAGCCCTTGACTAAAAAAAAATGCGCAACAACACCTTAACAAAACTCGGATCAAAATCCCGAAAAAAAAACAAAACCAGAAAGTACGAGGTTATCGAGAAATAAAAGCAAAAAAAACGACGACAAGGAACGAAATAGACGAAGAGGAACGAAAAAATAAGGATAAATCCCCTAAGAAATCAACGAAAATCAGGACTATTAATAGAGGGTTCCCCAAAAGGAGAGAGTCGAGTCAGGGAGGCTCTCTCCAGGAGGGGAGCTCTGACAGCGACGCAGGGGCCTTGCAATAGAATGTGACCCCCTGGCAAGAGACAAATAAATGCTACCATTGAGAAATGGAGGTCTACAACAGAAGAAGCTAGCAACAATGCTTGCTTTTTACAGAATTGGAATTACCTACAGACAGACAGACGCTAAAAACTAAACACACTGAAAAATGGAGGCCAATTCATGGAAGAAGCCAGCAACAACACTGGCATTATAGAACGGGAATTAGCCAATCGGGGTGGGTGCCGCCTAAGTTATTGGCTCCAGAAAAGGTAACTTAAGAGTTTCACAAAATGCTGGATATATTAAGAGAAAATCAGGCTTGGACACTTAACAGGGAACTAATAAATGCGGGAGCTATTATACTGAAATTTAGAGTATAGAACACACCCTTTACCCCCCAAAAAAGAGAGACCCAGCGTGGGTCAGAGGCGTCCTGTATTTTGCTACTGCAGCTCTAGATAAGAACTACGCAGTGGCAATACAGGAACATAAGAAATACGGGAAGCACTATATACCGAAGATAGTGTAGAAAAAACACTCTGTCTAACGTAAGAAACCCAGCCTAAGCCAGCATTTTCGAGTGCTTCTACGATAGCTCCCCCAAAATTCGGCCTATTTCTTTAACGAACAAGTAGCCGAAAAGCCATTTTTGAGCTGCTACTTCTAAGCATCTATATGCAAGTATGGACAACCAAGGGTAGCACTTCAAACATTGATTTTGATTCAAACAAAATAGCTACCTTGGTTGACTTTCGCACCAATTTCCTACCAGCACCTCGCAACAGCTTCACATAACTAACCTCCGGTAACTGCTTTCTTGACATTAATCGCTGGTTTCGAAACCGACGAGGCGCACTACAATAAGATAATCTGCTTATATATAGTGTTTGCGTACATCGTCGCCGGTTTCAAAACCGACCCTTCTGTATTCTCGCCCCACCCTGGTTTCATATTTTTTGCGTACATCGTCGCTGATTTCAAAACCGACTCTCCTCACTCCGATTTTCAAAAGGCGTTAATCGCTGGTTTCGAAACCGACGAGAGACGCACTGCAATAATCTGCTTATATATATACGGTATCTCGCCCCCCACACCCTGTTTTCTTTTGCGTACATCGTCGATACTTTCAAAACCGACTCTCTCCTCATTCCGATTTCCAAGTTTGACCGCTCTCTTGGCGTACATCAAAGTACAATACGTCATCATGTAGCTTTCCTCTAATCGAATGGCAACGAAAACTTTGTTGGCAGAGTAACAATTGCCCCCCGCCCACCCCGTGGCACCACCTGGCAGTATGCGTGCTCTTGCATATATACGGTGTGGTATTTGCAAGGTCGCACCCTCCAACTCAACTTCACTGTCTCTACCATTCCGCGCGTCCGCATATATATATATATACATTCTGTTCAATAGCCAAATTCCGCGTCGAAACGGACCTGGGATTGATCACCGTTGCTGCAAAATAAGACGCTCGACGACCCCTTCATCGAGCACATCTTGGAGATCCGCGAGGGATCTTTCCGCTTGCGTCCCCCCGGCCCACTTAACGTGATTCGAGTATCGGCGGGAATTGGCATCAAAACACTGCTTGACAACCTTCCCCTCGAAAAATTTGGTCCCTGCCAGCTGCCCTTGCACGACGTCTTCCCTCTACATACACCGTGGGTGCCCGTATCCTCCGCTCGACCAGGGTTCCCTCGTGAAACATCCCCTCCGTCGAGACCGGGGCTCTCTCAACATCGGATGGCTCAAGTGGCACGGGGGAATGATGAGCGAATGCCAGTGATGGTCGCACCGATAGCAAGACGGCATTGCTACGGGCGTCCCTTATCGCTGAGTTCTTGAGCGTCCACAGACCAAGATTTTTCGAGGTTTGCCTCATGTAAGACGTCATGGGCATCCCCAGCGCTGAAAGGAAAGAAAGGGGGATGGCGCGTTGGTTTCTGCAGCTGACGGTGTCTGGGGACACCATAAACTGTCGTCCATCACGTCCGCCACTTGTCTGGGGTATGTCATGAATCCAAACCATGACGTCACCGATCTCGAACATCCCGTCCGATGCAAACGTTCTATCCCATGCCATTGGTGCCTTGCGCGCGATCACAACCGGCACGACATCCAAGCCTCTGTTTTCCCCGGGGTTGACGCGCATCAACGCCGTGGATCCGTGCGGTAACTCATGTTGCATGCGGTTGAAGGTGTTGTCCACCTCTTCTTCCCTTTGGCTAACCGGGTCGTGGGGTTGGGCACGTCGCGCCCACTCGACGGGTGGGGAAATAACGCCCTGGCGGATAAGGGGACGCTTATGCTCTTGTCCGTGGCGACACCGGAAGCACCTGCATGGCCACAATCCACAATTACACGACAGCAACAGACGACGTTTCCTTGGTGTTGGCGCTTTCTGAGGTAAGAACCAGGAGCTCTAAACACTCCGAAATACAAACCTGAGATGTGTTTTCAAGGACGCGATAGATTGCACCTACCTACGCAAAGAACCTCTGGTTTGTAACCCACGTCGGACTGTCTACGCTCACTTACCCGCAGGACAGCTCGTACGCTGCCACGACTCCTGGGGTAGACGTCGCCGCGACGCGACTCTTCGACATGCACCCCGGCACTTGAATAGCCTGTCGTGTCGATCTTGCAGCCGGGCGCATTTCAGCTACGTCCGATTCCCGGGGGAACAACATCCGTCCTCCGAGGAGGGTGTTCTGCTGCTTCGTGAGCGGGAAGAACTTCCGTTCGCCATTTGGCTGCGTGGCGTCCTGTGTGCACGGAGAGAGATAGAGTGTTTAGGCGAAGGTTAAGGCGAGTCGGAACGAAAAGCGATACATGCTGATTTCTGCAACTGGGTAAAATAAGAAGAGGATGTCCGCTGGCACACGAGTCAACGCTGGTGCAATATACTCCAAGAATATTACTGCTTTGGAGTAGCAGACACCAGGTCATATTACACATGTATATCTCAAAGCGGGCGTCGTTCGCGCTAGGAAGGGCAGCCAACAAACCTAAGTACCGCAGACAGCGACCAATAAGCACAAATAATGAAGTTCCGACTGCAAAACGTCAGTTGACGAAGCACCATGAATCTTGAACGCGACGCAAATGTTTACTATGATGTGATATCGGTGCAGGTGAGTGTTTCGGTCATTAACGAGGCAGCGAATACAAATGCAACGATCCTGACAAACGTCGATGCCCACGTAACATCTCCGAGACGGTTCCCTACAAAAAATCACCCCGACGATGAAATTTGTTACCCTATCCTGGGGATACTACTCGCTATACCACTTGAAGGGACAAGAAATTCTTGTCCCGTTCAAGGCAGACTGCGTGGCTACGAGAAAAAGAAGCCGGGGTGCGTTGTAGGTGTTGGAGGTATGCGCCACAAGCATGCTCTTATAGAGGTGCACTATTTTTGTTCGGAGCTCTGTACCTCAAACAAAACCCCCATTTTAATAACGAATTCCATGGCCAAGTTATACCAAAAACAAATCCGAAAACAACACAAGTACGACATTCGGGCTGTTCAGGGTTAAGTAGCCAAAACTTGCCACCTCTGTCGTACCATCCGTCAATATAAATGCCAAGAATAGTTAAACAGAAAAAGGATACCCGATTTGCTTGTGGGGGGGTAAGGGGGGCATGGTAGATGGATGTCAGACGTATGTGCCACACGCAGTGAGAGCCACTATTACATATTAATAACAGTCAGCGTGCGCTAGAAGCTGAGTGTGTCTATATGTCAAAATGTGCATGTAGAGAAAACGTTATAGCAGAGATTACGACACATAACATGCGCGGGGGGGCTTGTTAGAGCGGGCAAGTATATGCCACAAGCTCTGATTGCTATAATAAGAGCAGTCAGTACCCGAGGGGGGGTAACACCATAGGCAATGGCGTCGTGGACGTTATGTTTATGGCCTATAAAGCGTGCAACGATAGAGGTAGCACTTTTGGTTGAAAAAGATCGTGATGGACGGGGCTCCTTCACCCAAATTCGCCGGAAATTCGTGATTTTTCACGGCAATGTTTCGCTATTAACCTACGCGGTCGGTTACGGTTAGGGTTAGACAGGTTATTAGCGTGTTCATCGGGGAACACCTTAAAGTTTGTCCAAGTTAGAGTTTGGGTGAGGTATAGAGCTCGTCTGGCGAGCACCAACATCAAAACAAAATGGTACACCTCTGTCGCAGCATGCGTCCTAACGCGACAAAAACTCACGGCTACAGTAATAATAGCAGCCATCTCCACCCAGGAGTGGGGGGGGGTCCACATTGGAATGCAACCGTACGACAGTGCTAACAACTGCACTATGCGCCGGGGTGGGTGGGGTGGTGCGTGCGTAGACCTTAGTGCCGCAGGGTGTGAGAGCTATAACAGTAAGACAGGCAGCTCAAATGAGCGCGAAGCGGGGGAGGAGGGAGGGGAGAGGGGGATAAATTCATGTTTTTTTTAGTAACAGGAGGGGTTGCAACTGAAACATGCGCGGGGGGGGCTTGTCAGATGTTGGAGGTGTGTGCCACAAGCACAGAGAGCGAAAAATAATATCAGGCTTAGACACGAGGCCACTTGAGGCGGGGGGGGGGGGGGGGGGGGGTGATAAGGATACACCACAGGCACTGGGCGTCGTAGGCGCTAGGGTTATAGCCTAAATCGCAAGCACTGAGCGCTTCAACGATAGCAGCCAGCATGCCAGGGAGGGGGGTGGGACAAACACAAAGTTGGTATATTGAATTGTATAACACAGTGCTAAACACTGCATTTTGCGCCGGGGGAGGGATGCGTGGTAGGTCTTACACCCAAATGTACGACATAAAGACCAGAGAGAGAGCTGTACAATAAGAGCATCAAGCGTGCGCGCCAAGGTAGGGAGGGGTGTGTGTGAACTACCCATGTTAAAGAGAAGTAATAGCAGAGATTGAGACTGAAATTTGGGCGGGTAAGCTTCTCAGATGTTGGACATATATGCCACCAGCACTGGTAGCTACGAGTATAGAAGTCAGAACCCAAGGGGGAAGGGGGGGCGGGGGGGGGGGGGGGGTCCATAACCAAAGGCAATGGGCGTCGTAGACGTTACGGTTATAGCCCAACGTCACGAGAACTTAGAGCTTAAAGAATAGAAGCCAGCATGCACCCCCGGGGGGGGTGGGATATGATTAGAATTGGGATTATGAAATGCTATAACGGACAGTGCTAACGACGGAACTATGCCCCGTCAGGGGGGGGGGGGGGGGGGGGGGGGGAGAGTAGATGCCAGGGGAGTTAGGTGGAGAAGCACGCCTAACTACATAAAATATCGCGGCTTTTCGTACATCTCGTTAAATGTATATGGACAATTTTTCGCCTTCAGTTGGCGCTATGCGGATGGTTGGTGTAACTCACCACATCGTCTGCCCGTGTCATGAGCAGCTGCCCGGTTCCAATCTCGCCCGAGTAGTCCCCGGATTCCGTCATGTTAGCCTCCCGCAGTTCAAAGTCCAGGTCGGCCTTGAGCTTCTCGTAGAGGTCGTATGAACCGAGGATCCGCATACGCCCGGAAACAACCTGATTCCTCGCGAAAGTCTTAACCACACCACCTTCGCTGTCCGACAAGCTTTTCCCGTGGCAAGCGCCGTAGTAGTGTGCCTCTACGTGAAGCCGTCGCGTAGGTTCGTTGGCGACGTGAATCCCACAGTCACCGATGAACCCGAACGACGTCGCACACTCGAACTGCTTCCCGCAGTTGTCGGTGAAGAAAGTAGCACGAGTCATTGGCGCGGCGCCGACTCTCTCAAGCATTGATGGGATCTCTATTTGAAGCAGCCTCTTGAAAGAATGTTGCACCCAGGCGTTGTCTTGAGATCTGTCGTCGCTCAGCACGACGAAGGAGTACACCCAAACTCTGTCGCCGTGCCGAAAAAACACGGGACAAGGAAAGAGAGTGGTGGAGTCTTGGTTCCAGTGTTGAGATTACACCTCGTCCTGGATGTGGTGCCCGTATCTTTCTTGAAAGTCTGCGACAACGAAGAGGTGCCCCTTTGCAAGGTTCGCGACCATCTCGTTAAAAGCCACGCGCTGCATCGTCTTCTGCCTGCGGTGAGCGAAGAGGCGTTTTAAGGCGGATGTGACGTCCACGAAGAAGTCGCTCGCAAAACCGGTTCTCCACACCACTGCCTGCAAAAGAACAGGATGTTTCGCATACGAGGGACGATGCCGACGAAAAGCGCGTGAGTGTTACATGGGCAATCATTCCGCAGTACTACAAAGGGTTAGGTTCCGCACGTGCGGCAGGCAGACGGCAAATAGTCCACAGATTAAGGAAGATTGTGGGTATGAGGGAGTGTAGAGCGAACATGGGCAACAGAGGGGGCAACGATTAGGATTGGGTTAGGGATGAGGCAATCCGAGAACCGGAAGCTACGACGCCGGCTTGTGACTACGCAGGGGTACATTGCATGAGGTCCGTCAATTAGTCAACATGTTGCCGCCGAACCTTGTTGCACACGCTATCTCCTGGACTGCGCCATTACGCGAGGAAGCACGCCCGGAGGGTCGCACCCACTAGGGTCGCAATCCGTTCGGTATAATTGGACTTTGTGATCATGGCAAAACAATCCGCGGGAAAAAAATGAATTGATAACATGATTTTAGGCGTCACCATGACCACGGCAAGCCAACAATGGCATACCCTGGACTATTCTACCTTAAGTTCGTGCATACGAGGCACCTGGGTTTCTATGCTGGACATTTTCACGTCCCCCGAGATCTCCGGTACGCGATTTCTGGGGACCACATGGGAACATCCATTGAAATAGGGACAAACTACGCTTAATCGGGCGAAATGATACATAGAAGCACCGATCTTTATTAGTTTCAACATATCCTACTTAGATATCCTGTCCTGTTTCGTACACTAACACACACGACAGAACCAAATGAGTCTTCGCACGACCTGTGGTCTTCTGGCATGACAACACTTCATACTCTTTCGCGAAAGCTTTGGCGAAAGAGATCGGCTTGATCCAGCTGTCCTCCGTTTATACAATTTACGGGGCGCGTGTTTCCTTCAGTACTGCTCCCTCTGTGGTGCAGGTTGAATAGTGCAGGTGCCCGGTATAGTGCAGGTAAAAACTGTGCACACAGACAGCGCCCTCGATAATGCAGGACCTGCACTATTGAGGCAGATCCTGCTATAGTGCAGGTTAGGCACCGCGGTGCCCCGCAATAGTGCAGGTTAGACACACACACGGACAGACAAACAGCGGACAGGCGCAACACAGAAACGAGGGTACACGTGCTGCTGCAGACCCGCGGCGCTCCACGCAGCGCAGAGGCGCACCACGCCTTGTGCGGGCGGTGAACTGTGCCATCAACAAGACAGAACGCTGCAAGCTCCTCATGGCCACGTCTGTCAGGGAGGATGTGGCGGGCGGCCCCACGGTAATTGCGGCAGCATGTTTGATGACCACGAAACGAAGCGCATCTGCAGCACGTGCGTCGCCGAAGCTGGCGAGCGCAAAACAACACCAGCTGAGGGTCCTGGGGCGGGACCATGTCAGCGCCCGAAGAAACGAAGGGGGGGAGTGAGAAACTTGACGGTTCTCGTGCGCGGCCGGACAAAAACACGAAGCTTGAGATTCTCGAGTTTTTCGCGACGTTGTGAGGGCGAGGGGTAACTGGTTGTTTGTATTTCCTGCGGTGCTCTTCCTGTCGTGCTTTTGTCTTGGTTTGTTTGTGTTTGTTTTTTTCTTGCAGCATCGAAGCGGGTGCGCCAGGCAGACATGAGAGAGTTTTGTCACACCACGTAATGAGGGCGGAGGGCAGTAGAACATAGTTGCTCGTTTTTTTGCAGTGCACTTCCTGTTCTGTTTCTTTTTCTGTTTTTTCTTTGTCTATCTTGCAACATCGAAGGAAGGCAACGAGGACGGAGAGTTAGCTTCGTCCACTATTAATACATGATTTGGATCCATTTCGTACTCTGTTCATAGCCCCGCAAAGCGTGAGCACCACATCATGAGCAAAGAGTGCCTCATCCTGCACTATTGAGGGATATTCAACACCTCAATAGTGCCGAACCTGCACTATTGAGGCACTCTTACTAGTAATGCAGGTGCCCGCTATAGTGCAGGTGAAATCCCTCGACACACCCCTGCACTATTGCGGGCCCTGTACTGTATCGTTCATTCTGACTTGGACAGGAGGCAGGGGAGATATTACAGCGACCGTTTTGCTGCTGTGGTCATTGTCAACTACAACAGGGCGAGCGCGTAATGGTAAGCATTGATGTTATTTCAACCACAATTTCTACTTTCCATCTCACATGGCTCAATATTACGTACGAGGGCGCCAACCAATACATGAATGAACACGGAGTAATACCGTGTTCATTCATGTATTGCACCAGATCACACCGCAGATAGATGGCAGTGCAGTATTTCCTACAAAAAGAAATGAATACCCTCAAACAAAGCGTACGGGTGGGGAGAATATTTAGTGACGGACATAGGGGAAAAGCATTTTGAATCGTACAGTAACGGACAGGGTCTGGCTTATTGCTACTTTTACGGAGCAGCAGAAGTACGATGCGGACGGATCCGAACTTCACGCGGTGGGAAGACGGACAAGGTACTGGATTGTGGGCTGTTGCCAAAAACGCAACCTGCACAAGTTGGACTTCGGGGGAGCATAGCATTTAAAACGCCCATATATGCGCCAAGCGCGAACCTAATGACCCTAAAACAATAGACAATAGACTATGGGTCCGACCAAACGAGGAGAAATGATAGAAACAAATTTAATGAAAAATAATGCACTAACGTCATTACTAAACAAAAAAGTGTGTGTCAATGTTTTGTAGCTTCAACTTGGAGTAGACTTCCCGACACACTTAGATTTGTCGTTATTTCTTTAATAATTTTAATAAACAGAACTAGGGCCATAGACTAATCATCAAAATATGATGGGGTAAACAGCAGTGTCAAGAACATAGGATAATCGGTTTACAGGCTCTTGGTGGGTGGGGTAGTGCGTGAGGCTGCGTCGGTGCTTGTCTCACGTCGAGGCCACCAGATACCAGCGGGGTATGACCAAGGCGTGGCTAGGCAAGGCACAACAGAGTGAGGACGTGTCTGTGTGGCGATACACTTTTCGATGAGGGTGCCACTCACTTACCCGACGGCTGCCGTCAACAGACCACGCCCAAAACACAACTTCCACAGCAATGTGCGGGGGAGCGAGTTGGACCAGGCGTCAGGCAATGTGCGACGTGGTGCGCTGTAGGGAGGTAACTTTTTACACGTGCACCGCGAGGTTTATTTGTCTAAAAGATCAATCGTCTTCAGTTATTCTTCATATATTTTGGATGCCGTTCGAAACGGACCCACGTTGGCAAAAACAAACGAAAAGTGTTTTTTTCTTTTCCTCTTTTGATTTTGGATTATATTATGCATAACTTATTTCTTCCCCGTTTGTATTGTGGCCCTATCGGGTGCATAAACATCACCAGGTGGAATAAAATACAGCTAAACTGGCGATTATTTGTACACGTAAAACATGAGAAAGATGCGTCATGTAAGCTACCGTAGGCACGCCAACAAGCTCCTCACACAGTGAAAAGGGAAAACCGAATAAAGTTGCTGCTTGGTGACATGTGGATGCATGACAACAAGCGAACGTTCGAGGTGTTGGCCGACTGCTCGACGTGTACGGGACTTCAACTGGTAGTCGGGTAACCGCTCGAACTAACTGAAAACTCGCCTCGTACCCGGATATCATTCTCCCCGCAAAAGGAGAGGTGGCACGTCTTCAATACGTGACAACGCCACCAATGACACACGTTCAGGCCGTCCGCATGGCCGTTTTTTTTATTCAAGAATACGATTGAAGCGCACCTTCCTAGGAGTTGATTCGCTTCTTGCGCCTTGTGGCTCCCATTCGTCACCACCGTCGTTCGTCCCTTGCCTTCGGGCCGTTGAACTTTGCTCCCCCCGCTGAGATGGTCGAATCACCTTCCCGTTGTCGTCGACCTGCACAAACGCCTCCCACTTCACCTCTCGCTCTTGAGGCTTGTCCGGGTTGCCAGGCGCGTCCGGACGACTCTCCTGGTGTCGAGGGCAATCGAGAAATCGTCTTTGCTTTTGTTCGCACTCTGGACACTGTCCCGTGACGCACGCGTTGAGGTGTGCTGCAACAACGCTTCCCCCAGTGGTCTTGTACAGCAGGATATTTTCACAAAGAAGCCTGTCACACAACTCTCCCATGCTGAACACGTCCTTGGCGGACGATGTTGGGAGAAAACCTTTACAACCACCATCGACGCAAAAGCCACATTCGCAGCTGCACGGATCTCCGGCGGACTCCCCAAAATGAAGCTGGGGCCACATCCGCACAAGCGCTTTCATGATGAGCTTGCCGGTAAGGCAGTGAGGGCAGAGGCAGCAACGAAGAGATTGCTTGACCACGTAGAAGGGCAACAGCTTGTCGAATGAAGCCCTGGAGATGTGTTCGATCTCCACCTTGCCTTCGCGAAACTAAGAACGTAAAGCACAAGACGGGGGACACCATTGGAAATGCAGCGCAAGGGAACGCTTAAAAGTGGGAAAAATGACACGTGTACAACTCATATATGTATTATAAAATTAAAAATACACTGGAGCTGTGAGATCGAACGTTTTGGCTGCAAAC
This sequence comes from Undaria pinnatifida, assembly GCA_012845835.1. Taxonomy (NCBI): domain Eukaryota; class Phaeophyceae; order Laminariales; family Alariaceae; genus Undaria; species Undaria pinnatifida. The sequence continues at coordinate 6,655,819 of JABAKD010000014.1, forward strand.
TCATATTTGCAACCTTTTGTGTGATACTCCGGTCGCGTATATTACGGGTTGTGTGTCCTCATTAAAGATATAGGCGGAGGCGACTCCCCTTGCAACTACAATGTAGCCATTAGGGTCAACAGGGCGATGTTAGCCAGTCCGTGCGCGCGGAAACTATAGAACACGTTTCTGAACGGGACAAAATCTGACAGCTGTAGAAGAAAATGTTTCGGTTTATCAAGTGAATCCAGTGAGTCGAATAACCGGTGGGGGGAAGGCTGAGTTTTGAAGGACGTGGGCGCCTGGTTTTGATGAAAAGGGAGCGGGGGTGGGGAGGGGGAAGGGGGGCGGGGGGGGGGGGGTTGCAGTGCTCAGCGGTATGGATGGCTCTAGAAAGATACCGAGGTGGTATCCAGCGAGTAGAAGTGTTTATTACTCTTGCCGATTTCGATATTAAGTGGGCCGTTTGACCAAGATAGAGCGGGGGGAAAGAACAAAGAAGGGGCGGGGGGGGGAGGGAGGGGGGAAATGGTTTTCAAGAGGTTTAGGTCACACATAATATTAAAATCCACTCCAGCTGTGAGGTCGAAGATTTGGTCGAAACTCATCTTTGCAAGATTGTGCGGGATACTCCGATCGCGCGAATTAATCATATATCCAGCGGCTTGCTAAACGCGTGGTGCTAGACCCTAGGCGATCGTGCTGGTGGTGGGGAAGGAGAGGGCGTTGGAGGGGGGCGACGGGGACGAATGAAAGCTACTTCATGGTTGGATAAAAAGATAATGACGTGATATTAATTGCGGAGAAGTGTTTATTACTCTATATGTGTTTGCATCATATTTGCGCCAGCACATGTTTGTTGCGTGCGTCGGATACACCGCTCACGTACGCGATGAGCGCGAAAGAGGGATACAGAGCAATCACGGTGAACAAACCGAATACTTTTAATAATAATCTGTTCTGGGTCCGTGTTAACGACGAAGTTGCCAGACAAACACGCAGTTGTTATGTCGCAAGGCACAATTTATTTATATTAGCATCGAAGTAATAATCACCGAGCAGGCTTCTTCAAAACTATTATTAAGAAATAAAATACAACAAGCGGGTAAGGGCTGAGAGTAACGAAGAGCACGGAAATCGTAATTCGATATATATGCACATTTGTCATGAAAATATACGAAAAAAGTCTACGCTGCTTCTTATCTCACTCGAAGGGACGGCGTAGTGCGTTCTAGAATTACAAAAGCAACGAAAACGGGTCAACGAACACCCGTGTGGGCAACTCTGTAATGAGCGACGGGTCGCGTTCTCCCCGGAGCGCCGAGGATGGCGGCAGATTGTTTTTGCTGGGGTAGCGTATATGAGGTTGCGTTTCAGTAGGCGGCGCTCGGGTGGTCGCCCGCCGCAAGCACATGAACACTAAGAGGGAAATTAAAAAAATAATTGGAATTACGACTTGGCACAGATACCCTCGTTCATCTAAGTCCATATGGAAAGACATGTCAAAACACGGTTGGAAACAACTTTACCTCGTCCGCCAATGTCTTGCACACAATTTTGTGCAGCTGCACGACGGAGCCAAGAAGATACCGTATACTCGCGGTAGAACACCGTTCAGGCTGTAGGCATTCCAGCGACCTATCTTGTGTGGAACGCCTATGAACTACTTGGGTGTAGTCGTGCTTGGTCCTTGTTTCGCTCGGAGAAGGCTGCGTGTTGTTGTCGATGGTGTCGATCACCACACGCAGCGCTTTGGGGCAGCGTACATCTAAGCAGTCCCTGCGTCTCGTCCGTTTGCCCGTCCTGCAAGTAATGGAAGCGGCGGCCGAAGTCGAGACACACGTTTATATGCTTGACGACATCAACGACATACTAGTAAATATTATACTGCACTACCGGGAAAGATTTTCAAATCTTTGGATACAGGCCCCCCACTTTCTTCGTTTGGCAATACTGCACGCCCCTCCTGATGGTGACTCGTGCAAGGGACTTTACGCATATGCCGTCGATGGAGCCCACCCGCAGGCTACTCACAGTTCTGCCGCGCTAGTTGTGCTCATCGCGCGCTTCCTTCTCTCCGAACACTCCGCGACGAATTGTCGTTGAACGGGTCCAATGGCATTCTTGAGCCCGGTGAAGCTGACGCCCTTGCCGGCTGCGGCGGCAACAAGTACTCGGCGTGCTTCCATTCCCGGTGTAGAGGCGACGACGGCAAGTTTCGAGAACCACACGTTTATGTCCCTCGTAGCCGCAACGATTTTTATCTCGTCTGGACTTGGCGAGCGTGGGTCGGTGAGCACATGCTCCTGGCGGTAAGCTCGGAAGGACTTGTGGTTGATGAGAGCCCGCATGACAAGATCGCGGGTCTCGTATTCTGAGATGGTGTCGCCAAACTTCTTTCGACGTTCACTCTGAACAACATCATCGATGCTCTGGATGATGTCTCTCAGGGTCACACTCGCCTTAGCGCCGTTCGACGTCAGACCCAACGCCGGAGCCAAAGGTGTCCTAGGTGTCCTGCGCGGATGCAAGGTTTGCGTAATATCCATGTCAGTTGCCCGAAATGAGCTGTTGGCGAATGTCCATCATTAAATACTAGCAAGGCGACGTGAAGTTGTTTCGGGAGATAAAAGGAAGGTACAAAACCTACCAATTGCAGCTAAGGAATGCAGACAAGTGTACTTGGACCTGCTTTCCTGAAACGGCAATACATCGCCCATCTCCTTGCCGCGGGCATCTAGCGGGGTGTCCGGTCAACGTCGGCTTCATAATACAAGGGTTACCATCAAGACGAAAGCATAAGCAAACCCAAACTCCAACGCGATAGGAACAAAGACCTGCCGGGATGGCGTGCTCCTGTTGGTTCACAAAACGGCGTACCGGTAACCTTAGACAAAACGATCAAACGGACAGACGCAGTAGCGACCCTATCTCATTCCGAAATACACGAGGAAAGAACACTTGGGTGGATTACCTGCTCACGCTGGTTCCCAAACCTGCGTCTGTTCCCACAAAACGCACAACAGGACAGGCGCATGAACGACCCTCTTTCATTCCACAATACGCGATGAAAGAACACTCGGCTCGATGGCCTACTCACGCTGGTTCCCAAACCAGCGTCTGCTTCCGCAATACGCCCAACAGTACAGACGCATTGTGAACGAACCTCTCTCATTCCGAAATACACGAGGAAAGAACACTTGGCTCGATGGCCTTCTCACGCTGGTTCCCAAACCAGCGTCTGCTTCCACAAAACGCCTAACAGGACAGACGCATGAACGACCCTTTCTCATCCCGAAATACACGAGGAAAGAACACTTGGGTGAATTACCTGCTCACGCTGGTTCCCAAACCTGCGTCTGCTTCCACAATACGCCCAACAGGACAGGCGCATGAACAAAACCTATCCGCGGATACCAAGTACATACCCGACTACCCACGCGTACGTCGCGTAGGATACCGAGAGTAGTACCAATCTTGTGACCTTGGGTAGGGTACTATTACAAGTAGTACATAACCTGCACGGGTTTGGGTAGTGCACTGACCGCAGTCCAAACATTACCCGGTATTTGGGTGCGGATACGATACAGCAGCACAAAACCTACATAAAACCTGGGTAGGTTTCATACCCGAGTAAATATGCTCGGGTACTCGTGTAGAAAGTACCCTGTCCAACGAGATTAATATTTAGAAAACAAAATAAACTTTCCGCAGCGCGACGGAATCGGAAGAAACATTACCGTTTTTGCCGACAACTAACGTGGATAGAATTGTAGCATACCTGGCCATAAATGCGCACATATTTGTTGTTGGTCCTGTAAATTGACGAAATAGAACACTTTCATTCCAAACCTGTACTTGTGGCCCGTTTGTTTCTTTCCACGTATGGGCTTCGCCCGTTGGGTATTTTTTTTCAACATTTTATGTGCATACTTACACCAATATGTCCTGCGATTTTGAATTTTGGGCAGTGTTAAATTAAAGGTGGGGGACACAGAGTGCCCCCTGCAGGTCTGCCAATTGAGCAGGTCCTCGGAGAGTACTCACTTTCGTTCCTTCGTAGAGATATAGCTTTATTCGTTTCCACCAGAGCCCGGGATAGCTTCTGAGATCGGAGGCGCGTGCCTCCGATCTAATTCCTAACTTCCTCGAATATAAACCGCCAACCTTATCATACGAAACCCATCCAAATGATCTCAAATTCGGATACCCACAGGCCTTTCGAGGCCGTATCTTAACACTAGCCCACCCTGATGAGTCGCATATGCAGAAATATGGGAGATTCGGGGAAACTCCGGTTCTACGAACTAGACCATGAGTCGAAGATGCGGCTCCTCAAACCCCACTCCCACACCTCTAACCGTCTGGCTATGGAGCCAGGAACACGCAAAGAAAAGCAGTAGAAAGAAAAGCAGACCCTACTGCAAGGCAATAGTCACCCATCAAAAACCTGCCGTATGCCGCCGGTGTGGCGGGGGGGGCAGAAAAGGCTCTAGAACCTGCCGCATGCCGCCGGTGTGGCGGGGGGGGCAGGAAAGGCTCTACGGTAAACCAACCACAGAAAAGGTACTATGGCGAGGCGAGCCCTCGTCGATATGGAGGGGAACACAGGCGCTAACACAAGGGAGAAGTCATGCGAAAAACCTCCCGCGGGCCATCGGCAAGGCGGGGGGTTAGACGAGGAAACGACGAATACCCGGGATGGAAGGTGTCAACACCTACAGCCCCGCTAGGGGAGGAAGTGTTTAGACGAAAAAAAAACAAAGCAGAACAAATACAACACACAAAACATAAAAGAAGACACACAGACCCGTACACTGGTCGACCCCCGGCTCTGGGCTGAGGAGGGCGTCGGCAGGGCGAAATTAAACAATGACAAAAAGGCGACAGCCCTGCGCCTCAGATAGCGGCGTTTTACCCGAACCCTGACCCGGCACTGATCAGGGGGTTCGGCTGGACAGAAAAAAAAAAAAAAAAAAATGGAAAGAACCGCCCCAAAACTCGACAAAGACCCTCAGGACCCTACGGACAACCCAAAGACATAGACGCAAAACTCATACCTAAAAAAAATGAAGAACTATCGAGGAGCTGTGGTGGCTTGGAAGCCAACTGGCCACGGTCGCGCCTCGAGATTCGTCTACGTTACGTTGAATTCCCCGAGGAAACGCACTGGCGATGTGAACTTGCAAGCACCAAGAGCCTCGTACGGCTCCCGTTGAAGTCGTGTAGCGCGCCGGGAGAAGAGGGAGTTTAATCGGTCCCGGGTCGTCCAGAAAGCGGACCAGGTATACCTTGTCCTCGGTAGTGCTCGCGCTGATTTTTCCTAGCTACCATAAACCATCGTCTCCCTTGTACCAAAAGTGGGCTCCCTTAGGGAGTACTGTGTCGTGGTAGCGACGGAGCCAATCGGTTCGGGGAACACAGGCGTAGCCCGGCGCTAGGAAACGTTCCCCGTTGTTGCGGGAGAGCTCACGCTGTGCCGCCCCGATCCGCATTCGGCGGTAAAGGCGGTTGGTTTGGCGGTGCCGGTCCGGGGTTCCGGCCCAATAACGCAAGATGGGGGAGCGGGAGAGGTGAAGGTCCATTTCCCGCTCCCAGGAGGGTTCGGAGGGTCCCGCCCAATGCGTCTTGTATAGCACCGCGATGACGCCACCTCGCCCCCGTACCGACTGATGACCAGTGATCTGCTCCACCTCCAGCCGTTGGAGGGGAGTCGAAACGTCGTCTTGAGTGACGTGGTAGGGTGGGGACTTCTTGGAAAATTTGTTGAGCACATACTGTGTCAGCCCCGCCGGCAGGTATTTGGGCATGTCCCCGCTGTCGAGGGGGTTGGCACAGGGTTTGCAGCGCTCAATGGCCACACACCGACGAGCGTCCGAACCAGGCAGGTCGGAAGGGAGATCCAAATAAAGGAGGTTGCTCCCGAGCGGCGAGCCGTCCGGGGTCTCGGCGGCGGAGCAGGGACCGACGGCCAGGACCTTGTATGGGCCCGTCCAGTTAAGCGCGAGTTTGGCCTTGAGTACCTTGGCGTCGGTGTCCGCCTTCACACCCTGGCGGATGGTAGACGCAGAATTGTATACCCATGCCCAACCACCCACAGTGAAGTTAGGTGCTGGACGCAGCGCGTCGGCGAGGGCGGAGTTTCTGCGGTTAACACGGGAAACGGTGAGGGCGTGGTGTGCGCGGACAATGTCGTTCGCGCGCTTTTGCCGGTCGGTGGCCAAATCGCAATAGGCCAGGTGGTCACGGGTCAGACTCTGGTGTCCCACGACACCTGTGCGGTCGAAAATCGTCAGGGGGAGCCGTGGGAGTCTGCCCATGTGGACCTCGTTGGGCGCCAAATCCGTCGCCGCGCTGACAGAGTTGTTGTAAGCGAATTCTACGTGGGGCAGATGCAAGTCCCAGTCGTCTTGTCGCTCGTTGACGACCATAGCCAGCATTTGGGCCATAGTGTGATTTACCCGCTCAACGCCCCCGTTACAGTTGGGATGATAGGAGCTTGTAGCAAGCTTGTGTTCACCTAACAGCTGATATACAGCTTGTGAAAGCTTGGAGCAGAACTGCAGTCCGTTGTCCAAGAGTATGGTGCGCGGGCACCCCCACAAGGGGATGTATTGGTTCACCAAGATATTGGCTGTACCTTCCGCGGTGAACTCAGCGGCAATGACGGGGAACATGTCGGCCCAACGACTAAAGCGATCGGTGAACAGCAGGATGTAGGTGTTGCCTCGTGGTGTGACCGGAAGGGGGCCGAATTAGTCAACACTGACGGCGACACCTGGACCTTCCGGCAGAGGCATTGTGATGATGGGCCAGCGGACAGTCAGCCGTGGGGTTTTCCGCGCTTGGCACTTCAAGCAGTGGCGAAGCCACCACCGGGTGCACACACTCATGCCAATCCACCAACAAAAACGCTCCAGCATGCGAAACGTGCGCGTGGTGCCAAGGTGGCAGGAGGCCGTCGAGTGGCAAGCTTGCATGATCCAAGGGCGCATGAGCAGGGGAATGTAGATGCGAACTGGCTCATCGTCTAGCAAGCAAGCAGCTCGTCCCATAGAGTTCGGTTTGTCAGATCTTGTTGGCGGGAGTGTCGGGTTACGGGCGAATAGGACGATGTCGTCGTCGGTTGTATGTAGTCGACCCTTACCCGCCAGTTCCTGGATGTCCGAGAGGGAGGGACGCTTGGGCGAGGGGTAGCATGCTAAGAAGTCGGGTGGCAGGGCCGACGGCCGGCCGATAGAGATGTAACGTATCGTGGCGTGGCACGTCGGCTCTGCGTGTTGTTCGCGCTTCCAATCGGCATGTGAATAACGCGCGACGGAATCCGCGAACCGCAACTCAGCAGCGTCGCCGAGGGCGTCCGACCTTGTTTACGCAGTCGGCGTGTCACCAGGAGAAGGCGTGAGCCGTAAGAGAGGAGTTTCCGTGTAGGCTCTGCGTGGTCGCGGTCGGACAGTAGTGGCACCGTGCGGACCGGCGAGTCGGCAAGAGCAGGGGTCGCGGCAGTCGACGGGGTCGGCCCCGGCCGTGGGACTCGCGGCGGGGTTGTACCTCGTCTGGAAGATGGCCGAGGGGCCCCGCCGAGCCCGAATCCATAATCTACAGCGGGGGTGCATTTCCTGTTGTTGTCGCTGTTAGTCGGCACGTCGTCGACGACGGAGGGGCTGGAGTGCCAAGCATGGCGGAGACGGACACAGTCGAACCGGTGGTCGCGGCGGGGGCCGTCTCCTGTAAAGAACTCCGGGATAGATAAGTCGGCTGTGCGATGGGCGTCGCTGCAGCCAGGGCTTCTGCGGAGCCAGTGCCGCCCTCGATGGGTATGGCAAAAACCGAAGCGAAAACAGTGTCGGCGGCAGGTGAAATCGACCCGCGGCCGATACAGCCTTCGGTAGTGGCGACGGAGGCAGAAACACGAGCGACGAATCTCCCCGGGGAAGCATAAAGGCCGTCAATCCTTATACGTGGCTCGTGTGTGCGAAAATCGTGAAACGCGGTAGAGGTGAGAGGGAGCCCACCCAAGGCAGCATGTTCAATGCGGGGCACGAGCCCACCCAAGACAGTGCTTTCGGCGAGGGGTTCGAGTCCACCCAAAGCAGTGCTTTCGGTGTGGGGCACGAGCCCACCCAAGACAGTGCTTTTGGCGAGGGGCGCGAGTCCACCCGAACCGACTCCTGGCATCGGCGAGGAGGGAGTGCGCAGCCCGCGGGTCCGTAGGAGGTAGATACCGCTATCTCCAACGGGGTTGGGGCTTGTCAACCCCACGAGGTTGATTTGTTTCAAGCCACTGCGGTCGTACTCCGTAGCGGGCTCTGGGAAACGGGCCGGAAAAATCGGCGATGCCCTTGGCGCTGCCTTTGCGGTACTCGAGTGTGCAATCGAACGCGGTGACGAACTCAAGCTACCGCTGGACTCGTGCATTGAGGGTCCCCACTTTGCCAATGCTCTCCTATGTCTTGTGGCTGGAGGATATGTGGAACTTTGTTCCCCTCAGTATCTTCGGAGGCGTTTGGGAACCCAAGCAATGCTGCCGGTCCCCAAATCTATAGGAGTCCAGTGCCTCTCCGAGCGAGCGTTGCTCGACTGATATACGCGATTTTCATAGTGAACAAAACGTCGTCCAGCGTCACAGTACCCTCGACGAAACAAGGGCAGTGTTCTGACATCGCAAGGTCAGGGCCGACGCTAGAAGCTATCTCCACAACTTCACGGCTTTTCATTGGCCAACGCGCCCGAGAAATAGGTCGGAAACGCCGAAGGGGAAGCTTTTCGAGCGCTGGCCGCTGTGGACGGTCCGGTTGCGGCGCGGACGAGATTTCTTGGTTCTTGCACTCGCAGTGCAGGTGCGGAACCGACTAGGGGAGGCCGGGTGCGCCGACCCGGTCTCATTGTCGCAAATAGCTGCCCGAACGGCAGAAAGTGCCTCACCGAGCAAGTTTTTCCTCTCCCCTGGCATGGGTTGTTGGCCCTGGGACCATCCGCCCGGAGACCAATGCCCCACACTGGGTTCAGAGGGCTGGATTCAGCCAGAAGCTTGTTGTCAGAGCTCAAAAGGTGATTTTTCGTGGCTGGGTTCTGCGCAAATTTGGCGTAGGTGCCAGGTGACACGGCGTTGTGCTTCTCCCTGTCCCCAACAGCGGAGTCAAAGTTGCGCACGCCTCGACCGATGCGTTTGCGTATGCTTGGACGAGGCGACGACATAATGAGCCCCACTGCTCGATGGTCTTGCAAAAACTTGGTCTTTTCGGCCATCATGTCCTGCTCCGCGCAAGAATATGGTACGTCGTCCACGGCAAACGACGAAGGGGACCACGGTGGAAAATAGGATTGGGATTGCCAGAACAACACCACTTTGTCTGTGGAGTATTCGAGAGAAGGGTCAAAAGTCGTGTTGGAATTTGGGGCTGCAATGTCCCCGTCCGGGAACACCAGGCCTCGGGAGCACGACGCGAATCCGAACCCGTGGTATCTCGCCTCGGGTCTTTCTTCGTTCGTTGGCGTAATAGCGCGAGAATCCGCTCTAACTGCGCCCGAAAAAGGGCAAAAACCGACGGTGCCAACCCGTCGGTAGCCTCGTTGGACATTTGTGGGTCTGCAATGTCCCCTTCTGGGAACACCAGTCCTCGGCTAATTGGGCCTGTAATGTCCCCTTGCGGGAGCACCAGGCCTCGGGAGCAACATGCGAGTCCGAACCTGGGGTTTCTCGCCTCGGGTCCTCCTCACTCGCTGGCGGAAACTCGTAAGAAGCCGCCCTCATTGCACCCGAAAAAGAGTCCAACACCGACGGTGCCAACCCGTCGGTAGCCTCGTTGGGCATTTGGGTCTGCAATGTCCCCGTCTGGGAACACCAGTCCTCGGCTCTTTGGGCCTGTAGTGTCCCCCTCAGGAACACCAGGCCTCGGGAGCACGACGCGAGTCCGAACCCACGGTTTCTCGCGTCGTGGCCTCTTCGCGTTTTGGCGTATAATCGCAAGAAAACTGCTCTAACTGCGCCCGAAGGGGCAGGGGCTCTGAACTTTTTCTGCTTGACGAGAGGCGCGATTCTTCCGTAAATTTACGGGAATAGCGTCCAGCTGATCAGGCTGGAGGCCGTGCAGTCACCACTGGCCCGTCGCGCAGTGTCGGATCTTCTTCCTGTGCCACTGGGGCAGACGTAGCCTGAAACACGTGGGTTAGCGTGTTAAAAGACGAAGCAGGGTCCGTAACCCTGTGGGCGTCTTCTGGAGCGGGGCTCGGGCAAGGCAATAACATTTTTACCCGAGGAAGCTCTCTTCCGTTATGTATCTTGGAGAAGGGAGACGAGGTAGCTCATCTTGTCGACGCTTCCTTGATGGAAAAAAGGACAGAGCGCCCGCTGTTATCGCGAGCAAACACCGGATCGAGCCTCACAAAAGATCTCGGTGTTTTAGTGTTGGCCTTTCCACACCTCAAATCGACCGCCATCTCGTGATCAGAAAAAGTGTTTCGAGGGTCGACCGTCCCACACCTCAAACGGACCGCCACCGCCTGGTCAGGGAGAGGGGGGGATGAACACATACGCGTAAAAAGGCGACGCGCCGTCACCGCAGCTATATTGTTGCGCGGCGCGTGCCTGGGGGGGGAGCGCGCAAAGCGCAGGCTTCCGTGCCATGGTTGATGGGGGCGGCGTTTGGAGCGCGTACCCCCATTGCTGAGTTTATGCCGCGGCTGAGGGAAACGGCGCCGGGAGCGCGGTTCCCGTTGCCGAACTCAGACCATGACCGAGGGGAACGTCGCTGAAAGTGCGCATTCTCGCCGTCGAAAAAGAAAGAAAGAAAAGGAAAAAAATACCTGGCTGGAGGAAACCACGCATACCTGGCTGGAGGAAACCACGCTTGAAGCGCTAGTTCCCGCCGCCGGTACTACGCCGTGAGAATCGTCCGCAGACGGCGTAGGAGCCCGTGGGCTGTTGACAGAGGCAATCTGTGCTACGTTACTGGACAGGCTAGCAACAGAACACGAGCATCTCCTGGCACCAAAAGAGGTACCCCCCGACAGTGTTGTCGACGGTGCCGTACCGCCGTCGAGCTGTCGATTGCCGTTACGGAATGTGCCAGGTTGGCGCGTAAATTTATTTTGGCCCGGGTTGTGGGCGGCTCCAAAGCGCATTCGAGGAGCGGAAGCGGGGGCAGAAGAGACGGGCGAGCGCAGGATACCACCCGGAAGCGGGGGCAGAAGAGACGGGCGAGCGCAGGATACCACCATGGTGATCCGACGCGTATGTGGTATCGTTATGACAGTTTACCTGGCCCTGATCCTGAAGATGGCGACGATTGACCAGAAAGATGGCGACGATTTTTCTTGTGGTTGTTCGGGCGAGAAGATTTGTCGTCTTGGCGGTAGCAGACCATGCGTGTTTGTCAACGTCGGTGTGCGTCATCGTCGCCAAGTTGGCCAAGTTCAGGGTTCAAGCAGCCATTCGCAGTAATGAAAGGATGCCTACAATGCTTGAAGGAATGGTTTTCTTCGTGGCAGTTGAGGCAAAGCCCCCGGTTTTCTCGGAGGGCATCAGCGTGAGGTGAAAGGAGGCCGCTCCAAAGGGGAGGGTCGTCTGTCTTAAACGAGGCCTTAACGGCGAAACCTTCTGCATAATGATGCTCTTCTAGTGGCCAGCAGTTCGATGTGTGGTCAAGCCAAGGGTCAGATGAATCATCGATGGGCATGACAGTTGAATGATGGCTCGATCCCGTCTGCCACGAAAGCGACTGGAACGGCACTCGGCCCGGGCCGCGCCCATGATCGGCGGGCCGGGGCCCCGACAGGGCGCATGACCGCGCTCCCGTCAAAGAAACAGGGAGAGAAAAAAAATGTTTCGCCGTTGACGGCAGGTGTCTTATTAGTCACTAAAAGACCGCCACATAGCATCCAACGAGGTGTACGGCCGCGGGTTTGTTGCCTTCGAACCAGGGTACAACGCAGGCAGGAGAGCCGGAAATTGCTCATTCGCCGCCACCCGAACCACCTCCAACACCACATCCGTCCCCGGAGACAAAACACGCTCACTCCCCGCAGCGGTCGGCATGAGTACGCGAAACTCCCGACTGAAATAAGAAAAAGGCATGCCGTTACACATTCCAAAAGTATGCAACTTAGTGTAGCCCTCCTCCGTGTCAACCCCGTCGAAGTGCGTGATCAGCAGACGCAACAGGAGGGTGAAAGCCTCAGGCCCAGATGCTCCTCCTGCCATGGCTTTTGACACTTTTTGCCTGCTACCACGACCACCTCGCTGTGGTCCGTGCTCGAGGACGAAGATGAGCGGGAGGAGGTTGACAAGCCGTCCCACGCTGAACGTCCTCTCGCGCCATTCCTCCGCCCGAGCTGCGGCCAACTGCCCCGGTTGTTGGACCAAAGTTGCCCCCTCGGCGGCGCCCTCAGGCACACCAGCACCCGATGCGCTGTCACCCCCGCGGCGGTGGTGGTGGTCGCCACGCCCACCATTTTTGCCGCCACCCCCACGGTTGCGGTCCCCGCGGTCGCGGCTGTCGCGACATTTTCCCCGGTTTCGTTCTGCCAACTCTTCCTCCGGGGTCCGGCCAAAAGACAGGGTCGGGGTCTTCGTCGTGGGATATCAGCAGGGCCTTGACGAGGGCAAGGGTCGGGGTGGCTCTCGTCTGTCTAGCATAGGGCGTACAATCCACGCGAGCCCAGGCCGCTTCCATTGAGGACTTCCGCTTGCCGCGACGCCGGTCTCTCTGACGGGAGGAGGGCGCAGGCCGTTTCCACCACCGCGGGTCGCCAACGCTGAGAAGTCTACCCGCGGTGCAGACGCCATGCACGCGACGATGCCCTTGAAGAAGGCGTCGTTCCCGGGTCGTGGTCGCTGGGATGCGACACCCTGCGGGCGCGACGAAGGCAAGGGGGCCGCGGTAGCTCCCGCCGCAGCCGACGCAACTGATTGAGCGAGGGCTTGTTGCGCCCTCTTCGCAACCAGGGACGACTCCCGCGCAGCGGTCTTCGCCTGCTCGATATCTTCGTCAAACCGACGTCGGCGTGCTATCGTCTGGTTGGCGTCGTCGAGCGCCCGCTGGGCCCGCGCCGCCGCGTATGCCAAGTCCAAGGGGGCGGCATGGGCGCCCCGGTCCCGGGAGCTCTGGGGGTGGCGATCTGTCGAGCGCGGAGAGCCCAGGTGGCGGCGGTGATGCCCTGTCGAGCGCGGGGGGGGCAGCTGGTGGCGCTCCCCCGGGGCTGGCGAGAGCTGGCGTCGAGACGCCCCCGAGTCCGGTGGGGGTTGGTCCGTCTTCTTCTCAGCGCGAACCAGCGAATCGACCCGCTTGGTTGGTCGGAACGGGTGGAGGTATGGTGCTCCGTCTTCAGTCTCGTCACCGGAACCCGCCTCCGGTGGTTCCCCCCGTCTCGAGTCGCGGGATCTCGAGCGAGCTCTCCCTGTCTCGTGGGCATCCAGGTTGGGGTTCGTGGAAGACCTCAGCCTGCCCCGAGTGGCCCGTTTCCTCACTGGTAGACATGTCGCTTGTTGTCTGTATGGAGGGCAGCCGAAGGAGGGGGTGTGGGGGAAGGTGGCGGGATGGGAACGACGCGTAAAGAAGCTATGGAGGCAGATATCTGTTGTGGTGTCCCTGCTGTAAGTAGCTGTATATCTGTGTTTCAGCAAACAGCAAGACATGGGCCTCGACTCCGTCCAGCATCAGTCATGGTAGCAGCCACGCCAACTAGCCGTATAAGAGGAGTACAGCAGTAAGAAGGGTACCATCCACCAAAACCGCAACATAAGAGCAGCGCCCAGTCTGACCGTAGGGTATACGGGTAACGCCCGCACGAACCGCAGTAAAAACAGCCAAAAATGGGCAGCACTGACCCTAACCGCAGTGCAGGGGGTGCAACACAGTAAAGGTACGTCTGCAGCCATCGCACTTAAACAGGCATCATTCAACCTAGGCGGGGGGGTAGCACAGGAAAGCGTCGCCCAAAACGCCCACGCCCATCGCACCAAAACGGGCAGCATTTAACCTAGGTGCAGTGTAGGGGGGCATCACACAATAGTAAAGGGTTGCACAAGAAGCCCACGCCCATCGGACCAAAACAGGCAGTATTTAACCTAGGTGTAGCGTAGGGGGTAGCACAGTGAAGGGTCGCCCAACACGCCGACACTCATCGCACCTAAACGGGCAGCATTTACCCTAGGGGTAGTGTAGGGGGGTAACACAGTGAAGGGTCACCCAACACGCCGACACTCATCGCACCAAAACAGGCAGCATTTACCCTAGGTGTAGTGTAGGGGGGTAACACAGTGAAAGGTCACCCAACACGCTGACACTCATCGCACCAAAACAGGCAGCATTTAACCTATTAATAGGTGTAGTGTAGGGGTGAAAGCACAGTGAAGGGTCGCCCAACACGCCGACATTCATCGCACCAAAACAGGCGGCATTTAACCTAGGTGTAGTGTAGGGGGTAGCACAGTGAAGGGTCGCCCAACACGCTGACACTCATCGCACCAAAACAGGCAGCATTTACCCTAGGTGTAGTGTAGGGGTGGAAGCACAGTGTAAGAGTCGCCCCACACGCTGACACTCATCGCACCAAAACAGGCAGCATTTAACCTAGGTGTAGTGTAGGGGTGGAAGCACAGTGAAGGGTCGCCCAACACGCCGACACTCATCGCACCTAAACGGGCAGCATTTAACCTAGGTGTAGTGTAGGGGTGGAAGCACAGTGAAGGGTCCCCAACACGCTGACACTCATCGCACCAAAACAGGCAGCATTTAACCTAGGTGTAGTGTAGGGGTGGAAGCATAGTGAAGAGTCGCTCAACACGCTGACACTCATCGCACCAAAACAGGCGGCATTTAACCTAGGTGTAGTGTAGGGGTGGAAGCATAGTGAAGAGTCGCTCAACACGCTGACACTCATCGCACCAAAAACGGCAGCATTTAACCTCGGCGGGGGGTAGCACAGGGAAGCGTCGCGCAGCCAACCGTATAAAAACGGGCAGCATCTGCCCCCACAGTAGTGTAGGGGGGGAGTAGGACAGTATACGTTCGCGCACCAACCGTAAAAAAAACGGGCAGTATAACCCCCCCAAACAAGGTAGTTTCCCCCGACCGCACTAAAGGGGGACGGTCGCGCCTACAACTGTAGTAGTGCTGATTGCTGCAGTATCACTGCTGTGTTCACAGGTAACGGCCATTTCAACCGCACCAAGATGGGTAGTGTAGTACCAACACCAGCTGTAGAAAAATGTGCACGCCCACAGCAGTCGAATAGAAAGGCTGTTTGCCCCCAAAGGTACCGCATCAAACGGGCTGATCTCCACTGCACTAGTAAAAGCTGTGAAGCGCAGTATCTCCGCGAACTGTGTAGTAAGCGCTCTGTAACGGGCAGTAGCTGTCTGAACATGTGCAAAGAAGAAGAAGAAAAAAAATCCAGCGTAGACCCTAGCAATATCGTGAAGGGCAGCACATGTACCGGCAGGAAGACGGCTTAACGCCCGGACAGCTGAAAAAAAAAAAAAAAAACCGTACCCACTCCCACCGATAAAGGGACAGTTACGTTGACAGCAGTGCGGAGTGCCGCACGGTCACAGCTGTACATACACAGAAAGTGGTATTATAGTCCCCGCGCACCCATGAATGGGAGAATAAAGGGCATCGCACACACCAACAGTCTTGCCCAAAAAAGCCAGCACAGAGTTTCAGCGTTCACTAGGGTCAAGTGCTAGTCACGGAGGGGCCAGGACGAAAAAAAAACTCTCGAATCGAACTTGCAAGGAGCACTCGCACAGCAGTGGGGGGTGTCAGAGCTGCGGTGCTGTAACTGTGGACGCGGGGGCAGTGAAGGGTCGAGCTATGCGGTGGATGGGCAGGAGCAAAGTAGGCGGCTTGGCTGCTGTACAGAGACTTCTACAGCAGAGAATCCGGCGGTATATGGCAGGCATTGACAGCGAGCCCATTGTGCTGCACTGTAGTTGGTACCTCTGCAAAATGATGGTGCGGTTGAAGCTACGCGACGCACAGCAGTAGTGGAACGCTGTTGATCGAGAAAGATCGGAGAGGGGTCCGAGGTGCGTCAAATTTGTAGCTTGTACTAATTTCGGCAAGAAAGGGAGCAGCTGCTTGTTCGACGCACAAGAATGATCGACGTATGTACTGAAACCCATACGATAACGCGTGTACTGGAAAATTCGCCAAACGAAAAAGCCCAAACATTCCACGAGCACCGCCTGTTCCTTCCCAGGTAGGATCACAAGGAAGGAGCCCCGACATGAGCTCCTCGAGCACGGTGCCCGTAGTCCAAGGGGGTCCCGCGAAGGGTGGTCTGGCTCCGACAGCAAAGGTGTATGCTGGTCGCTGGGCTCTCTCAGCAAGCGAAGTCCCCGTCGAAGGTCATTCGAAGGGTTGATTCCAGTATGTTGTCCGTGGCGTGTCGTGCATATGCCTCCGAGCCCCAAAACGCAAAAAAAAAGTACAAGTCGATGGCCGATCTTGGGGTTTGTGCTGGCAACTCGCGGAGATGTGCTGTGCGACATCCTGGCAGAGCGCGGAGCAAACAAGTCTGATGGGTGGGGCTCGGGCAGTTCCACTGCGGAGTGATCTATGACCAGCTGGCGGTGAACTGATGCGACCAAAGGTCGGGACGAGGAGTGTGCTCCGAGGAGCAGTGTCGTCCGCACGTACTCCGAAGGTGTCCTTTGTGTGGTGCGTGCCCAGCAACCAACAGGAGGAACCAAAATTCGAGACGAGGAGTGTGCTCCGCAGAGCAGTGCCGTCCGCACGTACTTGGAAGGTGTCGTCCATGTGGCACGTGCCCGGCGACCAACAGGAGGGGCCCCTGCCATCTCACTGCCGTTGTGGTCGCCGTTGTAGGAAGGGCGCTCCCTCCATTGAGAAGCTACCCGAGAAGGAACAGGGGTTGTGGGCTCGATGGAAAGCAAAAGCAAAATCGCTCGTACGAAAAAAAATCGGATATTGGAGGAAAGCTGCCACAATAGCATATCAAGCTCGTCGACGCCACATGTTAAATTAAAGGTGGGGGACACACCCCCTGCAGGTCTGCCAATTGAGCAGGTCCTCGGAGAGTACTCACTTTCGTTCCTTCGTAGAGATGTAGCTTTATTCGTTTCCACCAGAGCTTGGGATAGCTTCTGAGATCGGCGGGGAGTGATAATCTCGCAGACATAGGCGGAATCTAAACCTTGCCCACGGGGACATATAACAACCATCCCCGGGTTTCCACCGTCATATTACGGTTCGCAGTGTGCGAATTCGCGGGCATCAACGAGGGTGCTGGCACCGCCCCTACAGCACCATGGCCACCGAGATAGGCAGCAATATGACACCTGAACACCCCTGTACACTCAAGGCTCGACTTTCAGCCCCTGAAAGCTAGAAATTGGCGAAATCGATGACGATTTGCAGGTGCTGTTTAGGCCGCCACAGCAGCAGTACGTAGTGCAGCCCCACACACGTAGGTGTTGGCGTTGCTCCTACAGCCCCACGACCACCACTACATAGAGCAATATCACACCTAGACTACATACCCCACACACTGAAGGCCGGACTTCAGCCCCTACGAGTGAGAAATCGTCGAAATCGAGGACGATTTGCACGTGCTGTGGACACCGCGACCGCTGCATGCATGCAGCAGGCGGTACATATGCATACATACATGTGTACATGTACAGTACACAGCAGTAGTGCAGCCTACACACATCAAACACCCGCAGAGGGAAGAATTTCCCACGCTTGCTCTCCGTAGGTGCCCAAGAATAGTGTCAGTCTGACGTGCCTGTTGTTTCCAGGAACTATAACAGGACAATGTGCAAGCGCGCCCACAGCAGTGCAGTCTATAACTTGAATATTACACAACCCACCCACAACAGCAGTAGACAACAGCAGTGTATAATGGACGTGTGGAGGAAAAAAGGAACACGTGCCAAATAGCTGCCTTACAGCTAGCTTTCGGCACCCATTTACAGTACAACTTCAGCCCACAACTTCCGTCATTGAGGGAACCACAGCTGGCTGTCAATCAACCGTGAGATCTGGAAACTTTAGATGAGCAAGCATATGATATAAACTAAACGGTAGTTTGGTGCTAGTTTTAAGCTACCGGCACAGCAGAGCCAGCAGCAGCAGCCAGCAGCCAGCACCAAGTTTTCAAACACAGCGAACCGTAATACGACGGTGGAAACCCGGGGATGGTTCTTATATGTCCACGTGGGCGAGGTTTCGATTCCGCCTACATTTTTGTTTTATTTTTATCTTTGTTTTTTATTTGTTTTCTTATTATTATTTTGTTTTTGTTTTTGTTTTTGTTTTTGTTTATTTCGTATTCTCTCTTCCAATGTATTTCTGTTGCTGACGTATGTATGTTGTGCCTGTCGTACCCAGTACTAGGGCATGACATTGCGTTGTCGAATGCATTACGATGCATTATCTCTGTGTCGTAGCTTGTGACCACAGAGCTGATCTTTCTAGGGTGAAGAATCAGTACGGACACTGGGTGTGCTGGATGTCGACGAGTAGAAGAACGGTTTAATGTGAAGAACACACACACACATATGTCTGCGAGATTATCACTCCCCAACTTCCCCGAATATAAACCGCCAACCTTATCATACGAAACCCATCCAAATGATCTCAAATTCAGATACCTACGTACAGGCCTTTCGAGGCAGCAGACTGCGTACCTACTCAAAACCGGGTAATAACGAGCCATTGCCGTGTGTGCCCGCGGCGACAAACACGAGGAGGCCAATCCACAGAAACCAAACAAACTGAACAGCGTGCCGCACCTACCGGCGTAGTACGAGGCCACATGAACGTTTTCCAAGGCCCTCTTGCAGGGAACATCTACCGGTAGTTAGCCGCCGCCCATGTGTGCCTCTACGCGTCTACTTTTTCAAATTTCCTAAGCACACCTTGCTCCGGGCCGTGTAGTTCTTCCTGCACTCACCTCGGTAACGTGCTCTCGTCGTGAGCCGGAGGGGTTCCTGCGTCCAGAGATGGTGTTCCTGCAGGACGTGAAATCGTATTCGACTTGACGAGAGAGGCTGAAGCCGTATCGTACGCGACCAGCACTCAACTCGTCGGTGCTTGTGTTACGGCCTGGTGTTGCTGGTCGTGTGTGGGCGAGACGGCCGAAAGTACACCTTGTGCCGCAAGCGGCCCACGCACTTCCGTATAACCAAAAATACCGACCCCCGGGATATTGCATAGTAAGAATTTGAATCTTCATGGTACCATCATGAGAAGCTACGCGATCGCTTGAGTGTGACACCCGGCAGTCAGGTACCGAATCACAACACTCTTCGCTCGAAAACGCCCGAGGGACACTTCAGACGATGAAGGCTGCTTCCAAAAATGTTGGCTCCACAAGCGGCGGGAAAGCTACCGACGATGCACGGTCATCTAGGGCAACGTCTGGCGTTCTGCAGATGTTGTCCGTTCGCGGCGTGGTGTTTTGTGTCAACAACGCCTCACTGAAGCCTGGTGGGGTAAACTCAGGGAAGAACACCAACGTCAGAGGTTCTCCCCCACGTTTGCGAAAGATCGCCAAGGCATGGGCAAGGGAAGGGAAGATTCCCGACACCATGCCACCTATCTTGCTCAGCCCTGCAAGCGAACGTTTTGGCACCCCCGAACTTTTTGTAAAAGGGTTTCTGATCGCGGTCCGAGACCATCTACACGTGAGCACTACGGCCGGACTGCAAACTACTGAGGTGAGTTCGTTCGATGCAGGTCGTGTTGCGTTTGTTGTTGACGGAAAAAATACGACTATAACACACCGAAACGGCAGACGAGACGCAACGAATTTTGGCATAGACGCGCCCGGGTTGTAACACGCAGTCTCCGGTGCTTGTACGTACACGGTGGGCGGGTGGCCGGTTACAAAAACGACTCTGCTGCTTTACAGTACCACGGAAGGGATGCCTTTAATATTCTAGCGTTGACCCTGCTTGGAATACCCTCTCGTCGCTAAATGTTGTATGATCGACGACTTCGCGGAATATATCTCCGGAATAATAAGAAGCATGTCATGCTAAACGTAGGAGCTCCATGTGTAGTACGTCCATGGATGATGTTGATTTTTGAGCAAAGGTTTCACTTCAGACTTGTCTCCAACATTAATATTATCGGAATGTCTGGCGCGTGATGCTTCCATGAGACAGCGGGCACGATGCTTTTGCTGCTGCTGCGTTTCTTACGTGTTCCTGCCGTGCTTTTATCGCCGGTTATCCCTTTCGCGTTTGGAAGCTCTCTCCCGCATACAAGGGCTCCGTTCTACACAATAGCATGGTAAAATTCCGATACATTACTTGTTGGGGTCGGAGGGTCCCAACCCCTAGATTCCCCCATATGTATACAATAACATGTACATACCAAACACACAACGGCACAATAAATCAGCACGAACCATGAATCCTCGGTGCAACTCCAACGGTGAAAAAATGAGAACAAAAACAAAATCCAGAAAGAAATATCGTGCCGGTTGATGAAGTAGAGTTAAAAAATCCAGAACTGGGATTATTTGACTTTTGGATACTGCCTCGTACCAAGTATCACATGTCAATACTGCTCATACTGCTGTACCTGGTATGATACTTGTCTGCTGTACACGTCACGCATCACCCACAACAAAGAATCACAAACACACCGATGACAGCATACTGCGCTTGTTGTGTGCGAGACAGAGCTTCATCCTCACACAAACGCGACAGCAGCAGCACCACCACCATCGAAACCGCCACAGGCACACCACAGCAGCACCACAGCAGCAGCGCAGCGGAAGAGACAGCAGCAGAGGCGGCGGTGACGTAACGTCTCCGGCGACAGTGTACGTGCCAGATTTCAAAAATAAGGGCAAACGGCAAAACAAGACCAACCAATTCAAAATAAAACCACTTCCCAAAAATCAGAAGCCATAATGGACGCCCCTTACTTCTGGTGCAGTTATTTCTGGAGACTCAAAACTACAAAAATAATCGCCAGAAATAATCGCTCAAAATTTTCCATAATAGTAGGTCTTACGCCGAAGACAATGCATCTGTCGCAGGATATATGAATGCTGCAATTCGTTGAGATGATGCTCTAAAAATACACGATGAACCAATTTCTGTGTTGGTTGGTTGCGTTTCTGGCGGGGGCACACGCGCGCTGCAGGACGCAATTATCTAGTCTACAGAAGAGACAGATGGGCATCAACACGGGGATGTTGCATTTCTCTAGGGCGGGTATGGGCAACTTTTTCTTCTGGTACATGCAGAAGTAGAGTCCGCTTTTTGTTCGTTCAGTGGTGCGCAAAATGTTGCGCCATTTCGTGCGCATTTTTTTTGTTTTAGTCCTTGTTGTTGTTGCTGTTGTTGTTGTTGTTGTTGTTGTTGTTGTTGTTGTTGTTGTTGTTGTTGTTGTTGTTGTTGTTGTTGTTGTTGTTGTTGTTGTTGTTGTTGTTGTTGTTGTTGTTGTTGTTGTTTCTGTCCCTGCCCCTGAGACACGTATGAGGCTGCCCGAGCAGTGAGCACGGAGAACTCCTGTCGTACCTAGCAGTCGCGTGTGCCACACACAAGCATGCAGCAGTAGCTACGTCGTCGTGGTCATGTCTCTACATTGTGACATGCGTGTGGTCTCTGCGCAGACTTCTCTATGAACATCGATAAAACAAGTAAAACCTCAAGGGCAAGAATGTGACGATCAGCAGCGCCAAAGAGCGTCGGGGTACCTCTGGGTTATATTAATTTGTGTTGCCTCTGCTGCATGAGACGCCACCAGCAGTTGTGGATGATGTTTGTCTTATTGTAAACGTGATGTGATTTGTACAGCAGTACCACCGGAAATACTCGAAGGCGCGTAAACTTCACTACCCACAGCCATTGCGGGATGCTCCTGTGCCGTAAGCATTGGCCATAACAGAACATTATGGTCGTTTCCGACGGAACGCGGAACTGAACCGAATACTGACCAAATATCACGATTCCTGTCATTTTAGAAATATAATTTTCGCCTGTTTAGACTTTAGTCTGGTGGTACTTTTTTCTTTCCGGCATGTATTTACAGCACCAAGGTCGTGTTATACGTTGGGTACCTTACCCGAGTTCTGCTGGTATTTCAAACAGTATTTACCCCCCGACAGCTCGTGTGCAGGACTTGTATTACTACCGTGTGTCTGTACCCAAATCCCGAGTAAGTGATGTACTACTCGCGGTGCCCTATCCCCAAATCTCGGATTTTGTTGGTATTCGTCTGCGTATTCTACCCAGATGATATCGCCGGTAGGTATTGCATTACGTTCGGTACGTAACCCGAATTTACGGGTACTTGGGCACCTACCCGGGGTACCCGCGGGTAGGTGTGTGTACCACTATTGTACCCGTACTCAGATCCAGTGTAGATGCGGTGTTACAAGGCTTCGTACCCTATCCAAGTCCCGGTTGGTTGGGTACTACTGTGGAATCCGTATCCAAACCCGCGTGTAGTTTTTGAACTACCGCCGTATCCGCGTCAAAATTCCGAGGAAGTTACACACTACTCTTGGTACCCTATACCCAAATCCAGGATATTCTTGGTACGTAACCCGATTTTACCCGTACTTGGGCTTGTACCCCGTACCCGCGGGTAGATCAACGCAGGTAGTACTCTCGTCCCCGTAAATTGTGTACAGCAACTCTCGGTATCTCGCCACCCCTCGGCGTGCTTTTGATACTCCGGTACCCGTGTCCAAAAAAGCGGGTAGGTTTCATGCTATTCTCGTATCCGTACCTAAGACAAGGGCAGGGTACGTAGCGTCGGGGTTCCGTACCCAACCAACCCGTACCCGACCAAACACGATATTTTTTATCCCCTTCCCTCGCCGGGGGTCACAACGTCAGTTGTGATGGAAAATGTCGTCAAAGCGATTCAAAGCTTGGATTCATGACGAATATAAAGTTAGCCCACAATTGCATGTTATTTTGTTAACGATTGAAAGGCATAGTCTATTTCTATTTGCGTCCGTTTGGTTAGGCCGTTAGTCCATTCGATCCCCGACCTTGCAATAACCGACTGTGCGGAATACTGCTGTATCCACGTTATTTTGCAGGCCGAAAATGTACGGAGTGCTCTCAATTTCTTCTCTGAGTCCATCGGCAAACTGCTCGAGACAAAGTCCGTGTCGTGGTCGGACGTCATGCGCACCACGACATGGGTGAGCACGCGAACAATTTTTGATGCACGGGTAGCAGGTTAAAAGCTAAAGATGGATTGGTCGCGTAAAACATTTGGAGTGGCTTGCGTGCATGATGTTTCTTGTTTCCACCGACCAACGAAGGAGGTAAGGTGTGGTACGATTAAGTACATACCCGCCGGCGGTGGTAGCGCCTGCCGCTGAAGTGACAACAGCCATCGCTTCGATATGCACGCGGTAACCGGTATTTTGTTAACAAGCTGATTTAGGCAATTTTCCCGGTTTATTCATGAACAGGACATGGACAGGTTCGGGTCACCCCCAGCGGCTTTCATGAAGAACAAGCCGTCTTTTATCTCTCTGCAGGGACAGACTCGTTGCGCCTTGTTCGCCAAGGTATACGGCAGGCAATACAACTTGTCTCCGGACAGCGCCGGTGTCCTGGAAGACGCTGGTCCTATCGTCGAAGGTGATAGTTTGACGAAGTCGTTCGTCGTATAAGCTGTGTTTGGTGCGTTCGGGTAGATGAGTGCGGGGAAGACAAGGCCCAACATGTACGACGCGCAGTGCATGCGCGTGCTTTCTTTAGGTCATGTTGGTTGTCCGCGAGTACGACACTACGTTACTGTACTCATTGCACTACACGGTTGTTTCGGACAGATATGGAACGTCTTCAAATCGCAATGGACGCTGTGGACAATTCGGAGCACCAGGGGGTCGCTGTCATGGTGTACAATTTCGTGGGCCACGACGTGGCCCGGAGAATCGGGCACGAGCAGCACGCTGCGGAAGAGCAATCGAAGGTGAGGCGTCGTTTTGGTCAGGCGTCGACTACGTTTCCTGGTGCACGCGTTCGGCGTAGTCGGGGACAATGCGCAAACGGCAAGCGTCGTGTCGCAAGGTGTGCTTATCGTGGAGCGGACGCCCGCGTATAGTACCTATCCCGCATGGTTGCCCGTGGTAATTGGAGTAACCAGTTATTTTGCTAGTAGTACGCTTGACCATCTCCGGTTTGGAAACCAACTAATCGCCCGAGCCTCTGCAGAATCATTCCTTTTTTGGCGATTGCCCCGTCTGCACTAGGTTTGTTAGGGCACGCCTAGGTGTCGCTCGTTTCGAAACCATCGCCGCGATCGAATATTTCAACAAGAGTTTGTCGTCCATATCCGATCGTGTACCACCTTCTTCATGAGCCACCCGAACATCGCTGGTTCCGAAACCATCGCTGCCCAACCCGTGTAAGATTTTTCATTAGCCACCCGAACATCGCTGGTTCCGAAACCATCGCTGCCCAACCCGTGTAAGATTTTTCAGTACCCGAACATCGCTGGTTCCGAAACCATCGCTGCCCAACCCGTGTAAGATTTTTATTCATTAGCCACCCGAACATCGCTGGTTCCGAAACCATTGCTGCCCAACCCGTGTAAGATTTTTCATTAGCCACCCGAACATCGCTGGTTCCGAAACCATCGCTGCCCAACCCGTGTAAGATTTTTAATTAGCCAACCGAACATCGCTGGTTCCGAAACCATCGCTGCCCAACCCGTGTAAGATTTTTAATTAGCCAACCGAACATCGCTGGTTCCGAAACCATCGCTGCCCAACCCGTGTAAGATTTTTAATTAGCCAACCGAACATCGCTGGTTCCGAAACCATCGCTGCCCAACCCGTGTAAGATTTTTCATTAGCCACCCGAACATCGCTGGTTCCGAAACCATCGCTGCCCAACCCGTGTAAGATTTTTAATTTGCCAACCGAACATCGCTGGTTCCGAAACCATCGCTGCCCAACCCGTGTAAGATTTTTAATTTGCCAACCGAACATCGCTGGTTCCGAAACCATCGCTGCCCAACCCGTGTAAGATTTTTCATTAGCCAACCGAACATCGCTGGTTCCGAAACCATCGCTGCCCAACCCGTGTAAGATTTTTCATTAGCCACCCGAACATCGCTGGTTCCGAATCTATCGCTGCCCAACCCGTGTAAGATTTTTCATTAGCCACCCGAACATCGCTGGTTCCGAAACCAGTGCTGTCCGACCCGTGTAAGATTTGTCTTCCAAACAAAATATATTAACACGCCGGCCATTATCAAAACGATCGTTATGCAAGCTCGACAGCCATCTTTGTCAGCTGCTTCACACACGGGATATAATACGCATACTTGTCGCTGGTTTCAAAATCAACCGGGACACTCCGGCCGTTGTACGGCACCTTTTTCGATGATTCCCAGGTCTGTACCTGCTTTGTTTTTGCACGCCTGTGTGTCGCTGGTTCCGAAACCATCGCTGCCCGACCCGTGTAAGATTTGTCTTCCAAAAAAATATATCAACACGTCGACTATTATCAGAACGATAGTTATGTAAGCTTGATGGTCATATTTGCAATCTGCTTCGTACAAACGATATTCCGCACTTACTTGCTTGCAGCTGGTTTCGAAAGCTTAGGGAACACCCGAGTCTTTGTACACGACAGCTTTTTCGTCGATTCCCAAGTCTGTACCAGTTTCGCTTTGGCACGCAGGTAGTGTCAACGCTTTCGAAACCATCGAGATCGCCGCGATCGAATATTTTAACCGGGAGTTTGTTGTCCATATCCGATCGTGTAACACGTTGTTCATCAGCCACTCGAGCATCGTTGGTGGTTCCGAAACCATCGCTGCCCATCCATGTCGTGTAGTATTTGTCTTCCAACAACCTTTTTTAAACACGTCGACTATGAGATCGACAAAAATGTAGGGTTGACGGGGACATATTTGCATGGTCCGCTCTAAACACCGGAGATGTAACACGCTTTTGATTGGTGCTGGTTTAGAAACGAACGGGAAAACTCGAGTCTTTGTGCGACACTTCTTCGTCCGATTCCCCAACCTGAACCAGCTTTGTTATTGCACGCCTGGGTGTGACTGGTTTCGAAGCGTCCGGCCATCTCAGATCGATAATTGTAAGGGACGATAGGGACGCCTTTGCAAAGCCTGCGACATGAACCTGACGCTCGTTAGAGCCACGGATACTCTCAGGGTGAACGTAATTAGCTCTTAGCGTACGCAATGGATTTGTCCGTGAAGTGCGTAGTGTAAACGGAGGAGTACCACCGTTGCGGTAGAGTTCGCCTGTCGTTGGTTTGGGAACCAATGCGAACGCTGCAGTGTTCCAACTTATCGTTATCCTACTGGTGTACCCATGTTTTCAACCTACGCCACATTATCGCTGCTTTCAAAGGCGTCGCTCCCCATCGTGGACCACCTGTGATGTCACCATAGTGTTTATACGCCGTCGCGGCCCATCCTGGACCAGATTCGATGTTGCTTCACATATAGCTCTTATGGCATCCGACACGAAAAGCGATCAATGGCGCATCGTCCATATTGTCTTGCCTTTTCCTTATTGTTTCCTGTTCTGTAAGTGTGCCGTACATGATTATATCGCTAGTTTTTGAAAACAAAACCATCTTTCCTGATCGAGGCCGTCTTTCGTATTATGTCTTCGTGTCCCACAGAAACCGAGTATGAGCTCGGCAATCGGTATCCTGGTGCCGATTATTCAGCAGCTGACCTTGAGGGTGGATGTTACGACTCCGGCCCAACTGGAGAGCGTGATGGGAGACCCGGGGTGGCAGGGCATCCTGTGGGCCAAGACGGCCAACACCAGCGTCACTACCGCAAAATCAGAGAGGGCGCGCGCCAACGCGGCGTGGCGCCTTCTGAGCGACTATGTAAAAAGGTATTTAGTCGAATATGTCCTCAACACACCGGGAGCGGACCCCCCGCGCGGCGAGCCACCGAAGGTCACCACCCTAGTGACGCTGGTTTTCGGCATTGCTCTTCGTGAGCGAGAGTGGCCGCTCGTGGACGTGCTCCTGAAGCGATTCGCTTTCGAGGAGGAAGCGGGGATCAAGCCTGTGAGTGCCATGTCGTCGCTGCCTTGTGTACACCGGAGTATTCAACTATATGCGTACATGTGCACCACGAACTTGTTGGTATCGTTAGTATGTTGACAGACCGACTTTTTCCTCCAAGTACGTAGGACGCCACGACGTAGCGTACTTCGTAGTCTATGCCAATTGCAGTTGTGAAGCCCCACCTTCGTGCCTTTGACAATGTACAACGTGGCTTTTGATGAATTCGTATTGATAGATCGCTTTCGACAAGGGCGAAGCACACGTACTGGGAGTACGTCCGCGGGTCGCATTATTCCAAAGCGGTCTTGGACCCTACCGCTATTGTACGGGGCGGTGTTCGATCAAACCGCACCGCAGCGTGACATTTTTAGCGGCAGACATCCTCTCCGTGACAAAGGGTGACTGCAAAACAATCCGCCCGTGTCGAAGGGCGGATATCCACTCCGCACTACTAATCTGTGTGAGATGCACAACACGCTGATCACCGATCCGCTCGGTGACATTATACAAAGAAAACGCATGTGCACCACATACGGAGTGTTGTTGTTTTCACGTTGACTCGCATTGGGAAGTCGTCACTGGACAGGCTCCAGTCCCTCTGGATTTGAGGAATACCAGTACCCGATGCGCAAATAAAACACAAACACAAACCAAAGGTGGTATTCCGTCCACGCATATTTCATAGCTGACGCAACTATTGCGTCCGACAGAACAATATGATTATGAAAACGGTAATTATGAAGTCCGGTGTCAGCCTGCGACGTGCCCGATGGTAACTGCGTTATATAACTAAGAACTACTATTTATTACTTGAAGTTTTTGGGCAATTATATTTGGCGATACATTTTGTAGTTTCGAGGCACCAGAAATAGGTGGAGACTGATTCTACAACAACCCTCACTCCAAAGACAGCAATTTCCTTGGACTAACGTTTCCCGGCTGACAAATTTGAGGCGTTCATTATGGCTTCTGGTTTTGGAAATTGGTTTTATTGTGCATCGGTAGTCCTGTTTTTTACCGTTCACTATTTCATTTTTTAGACCTGGCACGTACACGGTCGCCGTTTGACATTAAGTAGACCACTGCCTCTGCTGCTGTCTCTGCTGCTGTGGTTTTGGGTGAAGTGCCGCTGTGGTGGTTTTGATGGTGTTGCTGCCCCCTCTGTCTTGGTGTGAGGACGAAGCGCACACAAGCGCGGTATGCTGTCGTACGTGTGTTTGTGATCCTTCGTTGGTGGTGATGGATGAGCCATGTAGCAGACCGGTTTCATTGGTGTTGACTTTTTGCACGGTGGAGAGCCGTGGTCCTGGGGCAGACGCTGCCACTGGCGCGCGTCTGCTTCCCCGGCCCCCGTCGCCCTTCGTTGTTTATGATCACGAAATGTCGAACTAGTCAATATTCGATACTTGTGACGCCCAACGCCCAGCACAAGAAGAGAGAGGTGCACATGCACACCCACCATAACCCGAGGTCGAGAAAACAAACAAAAACAAGCACATTAAATTTGTTTGTTGTCTCCAGGGACGCGATGGTTACATGCATGTGCACCTGTATCCTTGTGTGCTAGGCGCTGGACGCCACAAGGTTGCGCAAACAAAACTGACCATTTGACCGGGCATTCTCGACGGTGCACTTTTTCAGGAAGGTTCACTGCGACCTAACCCAAATCCGCAGCTGAACACACTCAACTCGCGCACCCGCGGCAGCCCTGGGAATAGGCGGCGCTTGTCGTCCAACCCACTCCCCCAGGCATGCTCGAGAAGAACTTTGCGTTTCGGTCGTGGTTCTTTGTCGGCAGACGTTTGACGAAGAATCATCACCGGCAACCTCATCGGAAAATTATCTCGCCACGGCGACGTCCTGACCCTTTAGAAAATTGCTGGAATTTGTAGCGGGATTTTTCGACCAGCGTATGTCGGACCCGCTACGCTCCGCGACTATTTTTTTTGTTGATTTTAAACCGCTCGGCGGAGTGGTTTTTACTCCGTGCACATTCCTGGTGATATCCATGTGTGACATCTCTCGGGACAAACCTGAAAAAAACAGAGCGCCTGAATTATTGCTTTTTGGTTGTGCGGGGTGTGTGCGGGGGGAATATTTTTCGCCGGTTTTGGTTGTGTTGTGGAAGCAATGTCTAACTCCTTGCTGCTTGTATGCGGAGGGGAACCTTAGGGAATCAATCCTGGATGTCTTCTGACGACAGCCCTTTGCACAACCCACGTTTTTGTGCTGTTGCTGCGTGTCAAGCAGGGCCAGGAAGGGTCATCTTTGACCAACCTCCATTTCTTCGCCTACCTGTTTGGCCTGGACATCCGCAACTTGCAGGATGGTCACCTGCATGCTCTCATCCGCGACCAGGGTGTGAGTAAGGGTACCAAAGATTATTTGGTAGGCCTAAAGGCGCTTCACTTGGCGCACGATGTTGCGTCGACGTTCCTGAGCGGGGCACACGTGGGCAGTGCCACCGCCGAATCCATGGTAAAAGAAAGGGAGACGATCACAACGTCGCTCCGCGTGGAGACTCAGGAGGGAGGGAAGGATGCCGAGGAGGGAAAGGAGGTTGCGGAGGAGGAAAAGGAGGCTGACGCGGGGGGAAGGAAGGGTGCCGGCGCGTCGATTGGACGTGCGGAGAAAGGCAAACACAGCAATGCCGAGCCTGTCTTGGAGTGGAAGCTTCAGCAAATACAATTCGCTTGTTCATTTGCAGAACTCCTTTCGTCGCCTGACGATCGGCGGGCGATATCGTCCCATGAATATGTCGGGGACGGGATGATATTCAGAGGC
The DNA here is from genome assembly GCA_012845835.1 of Undaria pinnatifida. Taxonomy (NCBI): domain Eukaryota; class Phaeophyceae; order Laminariales; family Alariaceae; genus Undaria; species Undaria pinnatifida. Next base: position 6,685,610 of record JABAKD010000014.1, read on the forward strand.
AAGGCTGAAGGGGAACCGGGGGGTGTGCTTGACTGGATAGACCTATTCTACCACGGGGTCTTCCGCCAGTCGTTGGCGAACGCCAACTCACTCGGCCTCACCCGAGCTCAGGGAAGGCTGGCCACAGAAAACCCGCGCTACAGCAATAAATCCAACTTCCAAATGGGGGCGGGAGAGGTGCCGCACCCGTCCGTCTGGGCGCACCCGTATCGCTTCGATGCGCTGACGACGTATGAGTTTGTGAGTACCCGTCCAAAAAAGGAACAAAAAGCCCAAATGAACAAACAAAAACGCAGACGTGTAGGGTGCCGAGAGTTTCTTTGGTCAGGCACCAGTAACTAGCAGTAAAAACCCCGTAAAACCCGTTTTTCTTTGTCGTTGTATTTTGATCACAAAGATGTTTACAATATGCGAAGTAAGGGCAGAATAACATTAATATCGGATATACATGGCGAGGAGAGATCTAGGGCAACCGTTTCGCCGGCGCACGGTCTCAGGGGTAGCGCGTGAGGCTGTCACGGTGCTTGTCCGCCGTTGAAGCCAGCACCTACGGGCATGGGATGGCCAAGCGGTGACCATGTACTCTTGTAAGCATAACTTAAAGAGTTCTCCTCCTACCGGGTACGACGAGGAGCACCGCCTGACGTTCAGGGGTGCTTGGGGGTGCGAGTTAGGTGTGTTCAGCAGACTCATCGGGTGCATTCGCCGCGAATCGGTGTGCTTTGGAGGATAAATTATTCTGCTAAGTGCCACCGCGAGTTTTCTATCCTTTTTTTATAACACAACAATAATATTCGTTCCTTACTACATTTTCCCCAACTTTTTTTTTCCGAAAAAAAAAAAAAAAAAAAATGGGCTGGCCCTTAGGGCTCAAGTTGGCCGTTCGACATCTCAAGAGTTGCCGACTAATATCCACATGGAACGAAGCGGTGTACATTTTTCAGTGCGGATGAAACAGTAGTGCCTTGTCACGCGCGGCACCAAACTGTGACGATGCGCATCGTGTGCCACCGACAGGAAAGCCTGTATACATTGCACTATAGTAGTGTCGTCGCTGGCGACATTGAAACCCTTCTTGGTCTTACAGAGACGTAAATTTCAGCCGTGTGCGCAGAGGTAGGCATTCCGTCCACCATTGGTTATGTCTTACACGAAGTAAAACTTTATTAATATGCTGATATAATCCCAACGTCCTTTTGCCCTACTGCGACAGGTTGCACACAAGGTCACCAAACTCGGCGATGCACGAGGTGCTTCCTCGCGTAGACTCGTCGTCATCTTCAGTCTCCTCGGTCTTTTGCACACTCTACACGAAGCAACCGAGGCGATTGAGGTGTGCAGTGACTTCAAAGTGGTCGTCGGACATTTGCTAGGCGACAAGGAGGCGTCGCACTTTGTACAACTACTCCTGAGCGAGGGAAACAGGGAAAAGATGGCCGGACGCTTCTTCCTTTCGGAGATGGAGAGGCGGTACGTCCGTCAATCGCTCCTGGACAAGAACACCTCCGGCGACGAAGGAGACAGCACTACCCCTGCCGTCGCGTCAGCCCTCACCAAACCCGGTACGATAACAGTAATGTACCACATCTTAATATGTTAACATCAGCTATGGGGGAAAAGTTGAGGCGATATTTCTGTCTAATGTTTTCATAGTTTCTAGGCTCAAATAACTCCACGAGAAATATATAGACGCCCATTATGGCTTCCAATTTTACTAAAGTAGTTCTTTTTGTACTATGGTTTGTCTTGTTTTCCAGTTTGTCCGTACTTTGGGATCTCTGGCACGTACAATGTCGTCGGCAACGTTCTGCGCTGCTGTGAAGTGGTGTGGGAGTGGTGGTTGTGGTGGTGGTGGTGGTGGACCTATTGCTGCTGTCGCGTTCGTGTGAGGATTAAATATCTGTCGCACACAACAATCTCCGTATGCTGTACTAAGGGGGGGAGGGGGGACTTATCGTTGTGGGTGATGGGTGACCGGTACAGCAGACAGGTACGATACAAGGAACAAAATAGACACTGGTGAAACGTTATACATAGCACCAGGTAGTATCCGAAGGTGTACGAATCTCGGTTCAGGCAGGGTGGAGGGGGTGTTATTTCTGGGCTCAGAAATCCATGGATATGCTGGTGTCTCGGCCCCATTAGTTATGAACCCAACATTAGTTTTTTGTTCGGCCGAAAGAAATTTCACTTCTCGTCCTCCTCTGACCACTCAACTTTCACCGCATAAAAAATCGCCTGTAATAACCACGCATGCACAGATAATCCTGGAAACACGTAGAAGCCGGCTGTATGTTGCAGTGTACCTTGTAATCCAAACTCCAGACTCAATAACGCTAAAGACAATGGTGCGACATGAAGACCAACTGCTAATATCATGGCGAAATCGGATTAGCGACAACGTATCTCCAACACTAATGACAGAAAGCTCTCTCGTGGAGCAGGGTCAACTATTATTCGATTGTTAAAGCCATGAAAAATAAGACAGGGCTGTACTGATCGTCCGATTCAACATCGTCCCCTAGAGGTGACGAACATGCTACTAGTATCCTAGCGCAGGTGTAGGGCCGCCACAACACACGCGATGGCGGTGAGGATATACAGGTTATCTCGCTCTTGGGTGGTGGTTGATGCATGGGTGCCAAGTCGGGAAAAATTGCAATGACCAATCGGCTACGAGTTGTGGCTTGTGGACAAGTCTACACGTTGTGTGTTGGATATCTTGTCGTCGTATATACGGAATTCCAAACCGTTGTACTCGCACTATGCCTCGTGGGTATGGAGCAAAGCTTCATTTGAACACGTTTGGAGATTTCAAAAAATTGGGCGTCCAATATGGTTTAGATAACCAGCAGATTTGATCGGTGGTAAAACCTCGGATGAAATTATCTTCCGGAAAACAAGGTCCTGGTGAGACGCCGCCCTGATCATAAAGGGTCAGTACTGAGGCTAAACACGCCAAAAACTCCCTAAAAGGCAAAACATAATACTAAGTTTTTAACCCTAAGCATGAGATCCACCCTGAGGCAACCAAGTGACAATGTGGTGCGCAGTACACACGGTAGCATATGTGGGAGGCATCCGTGCATGATGGTGTCCTCTCGTTTCTTGGACGTGCTGACAGGTGCGAGCGTCGAAGCGCGGGTGGTATCTTTCAGGAGACAATCTGCGGTGAGGGAAGCTGCCATCGACACTCCAGTTCCCCTCGCTTTGTGTCTGGCGCTTGAAAAGCTCATGGGGGGGCGAAGTGGAACGTTGGTCCTCGACATAAAGGGGAAGACATGGTGAGCCATTTGCTCCCTAACTGGTATCGATTTCTAGTAGGGGCTCGATCGTCCTCTTGGCTTTTTTCTTTGTGACCCAATACCTTTGTTTCAAACTTATCTTCTGATTTCTATGTTCTACGATGATTTCTCATCGCGATGCAGAGACTTGGGCGAGAACACTGATAGATATCGGGCACAAGGGCCCGTGTTATTGAGTGGCATGATTATTCGTATGAAGGTTTCCATTGTATTCGATAAATTGAAGCTGGTTTGCATTTCATTGGTCGGAAGTCAATCTTACAGCAGGCATTTCAAAACGTATTTTATCGAAAGTATAACTTGACAAAATATGTGAAGAAGATACATATTTTCTCGGATTTAGACGAAAATTGAGTTGAATATGGGGCGTGGGGCTGTGCATACGATACGTGGTATGTTCCATGTAACTGAACCCGGCCTTGCGCATTGGTGCCGTGTCGTCGGGTGATACAGAGGCGAGAGGCAGCCGTAGCGAGACGTAGGGCCACCGGACCACCTGCGACGAGCCGAAAACAGTGTAGACCGCCGCAGACCAACTTTGTCGTCGCCCTCCATCTCGAATTTTACTCAACCAAAAACACATCACGAATTCGGCCAGAAGTGCGACCGTTATTACCCCGGAGACGCCGCCCGTGCGGGGCCAACCCAAGAGACGCCTGGGGCCATAACCTCCTGAAAGCTGTCTTCGAAAGGAAATTCCCGCCAGCCGCGGCGCTCCTGGGAGAACCGATCCGTCGCTCGCCTAGGTTGGTGCCCATGGGTGTTCGTTGACACTTGCGCCTAATTTTATCTCTAAACCTGGCTACACCGTTCCACAACAAGAAGCATCGCCGAATTTTTTATTCAAGTTTCATTAAATTGAATTCAATTCATGAAAAAAAACGAATTGCGATTTTTTCATGCTCGTCGGTCAAACGGGGCCTAAGTTTTCCCTTCCGCTCCTCCGATCTTCCAACCCAGTTATGCGCTAACGCCGTCAACACATACATGTAGAAATCCAAGTTAAAAATATCCGACTTAAAGCGGACGCTCGCGTTGCTCACGGGTTTTCCTTGGCGACTTTGCGTTTTTCGAACTCTTAACAAAACTACGTTACGTTGCTCGATAGGCAACGCAGTCGTATGTTGCGGGTATTTTCAAGGCTTTCTCGACTTTTCATCCTCTCCCACAAGATGGGCCCTTGATAGCGGCGCAAAGACAAAAAACATACATAACAAGAGGAATATGTTCAAGCCCCCGCCGCGGCGTTTATGTGTCGATCCTCGCCATTATCCTGCCCCACCCCATGTAAAATCGGCTATACACCCACGAGTGTGGCGATGACGCACATACAAGTTTTCCCAAGACACGTGCAGGGAGCAGTGCATGTTGGTCGAGGATTGTGCCTGTAGATACAATCTAGCACGGCGCCATTATTATACGCACAGTTCCTAACATCGGTCGGCTGGTCTTGTGTATATAGGAGGTGCCTTACGCCTGCTGCGCGACTGCTGATACCTTAGGGTTAGTACTCGTACGCAGTTCAAAGCCTGCCGCCGTTGAAACTAGCTTGAACTTGATTAACAACGGTCACTCTGTACTACCTTTTTGTTGGTGGCGGGAAGAACTCATGCTCGCCGGCACCCTTATTAACGGTGTAGGTGTTCCAGCATCAGTACATCTCCCCACCAACAATAAAGGAGCAGCATAAAGCGGCAGCAGTGGTAGAACCCTGTCGTACACACTGACAGCAAGGGTATTGGCTTGTCTGTGAACTGTTTGGTGAGTCATTGCTGCAGCAGCCGCTGCGTCTGCCACTGCTTGTTCGTCTTCCGCCTCGCTGCTGTGTTGTCGTGTTGTTGTTCGAGACCCCGGCGGCGCGAGTGTATGCAAGCTTGCCTATATTTAGGTTGCCTATGTTGTTCTGTAGTACCCCTGCTGCTGCTGGCTGCGTGTTGTGTGCAATCTGTGCTAATGTACTGCTGGTTAGATTCCAAAGTCACTCTGTTTTACACTTTAAGGTTAAGCCTAACAACACCGTTTACAAACAAAACGTACAACGATGACGTCTTCTCCACGAAATTATATGCTCAAATACACGATAAAACGGCGCGTTTTTTTGGCGCGTTTGCGTACTGATATATAACCTCTACCTACCAATTTTTGACGGAAATATCTGCAGGGATCCTTCCGTAGAGAGCTCCGTGCAAGAGGATCGCAAACGAACGGAGGATGGACGCCAAGGAGCAGGAGAGAGCGGCGACGGCGATGGAAGCGGCTCTGGCGGAGGGGCATCGACGAAACGACGAAAACTTGCCCATGGCAGGCAACTCGACTCCGTCACGGATGCCATCTCGCTTGTCTCTAAGGTTTCGAGGGACGGCGGTCCCCCCCCGTCAACGGCGGGGGTGGGGAAATCTGAAATTTCTGCCCGGAAGGGTGGAGAACGTCTCCCCGGGGTGGGTGATCGTGTCTATTCGCCCGTAAATTCCTCCGAGTCTGCCATCGGAGGCTCGGAAGACCCAGAAGAGACGTCGTCAGAAGAGGAAGTGGACGACGACCGGCCTTCAGCCTGCCCCGCTTCCCACTACTCGGCATCGCCCGAGGGGACAACCATCCCGAGGACCCTCCCGCAAGGTGAACAGAAAAGTGGGAACCAGAAATGCGTACCAGGTGTGTGCAATTCAGGACTTGTATATAGCATTTGACCCCGATCGCCATGTATCAGTGTAATGCAGAGAAAAGCGACATCCATTACCTCGGCGGTGTCAAGATGCATCCATCAGGAAGGGGAGGTAGACCAGAAGTATAACGCTGGTTTTGAAAATATTATTTTTCTTTTCGCTGGTAGACGAATCCAGTACACGCATAAACAGTCTCTGGTTTATAGAAACCAGCTTTTCACATCTGTCCTGGAACGGTGTACACTAATAATACCCCTGGCAAGATCACCTCCGAGGTGTTTCAGTGTCCGTCAATCCATCACGAGCGGAAGGTAGACGAAGCCGGTAACACGCTGGTTTCGAAACCGACGAAAACATTTGCGGGTACAGACTAAAACAGTACGCTCTTGACAGGGTCGCTGGTTCCGAAACCTGCTTTTCATCTTGTATGTGGTATACTAAATCACCTGGCAAGATTACCTTCGCTTAGGTTTCAACGTCCATATATCACGAAGGGAAGTTAGAGTAAAACAGTTTCGCTGGCGACAACGGCAGAACGATGGTTTCGAAACCGGTCAAACAATATTGCTGGTAGACTAAACGCGTACGATCGTGACAGGGTCGCTGGTTTCGAAACCAGCTGTTTCTCTTGTATATATCACACTAAATCAACTCCCGAGATTACGTTCGCTTAGGTGTCAATGAACAGATATCACGGAGGAAGTTGGACGAAAACGGTTGCGATGGCGACAACGGTAACGCTGGTTTCGAAACCAGCTATTATTAGTCGATCTCTAGACGAAAATAGGAACCTCGTTACAGCCGCGGTTTGCGCATCTAGCTTCCTGGTTATCTTTGGTCGGCCAAATCGCGTAACACGATGAAAGGTGCTGGTTTCGAAACCAGCAACTTCTTATATATGTCTCGTCGTTCTTTGTCACTGCTTTCTCAACACGCCTCTATGCGTCCTCATACTCGTTTCCGTCACGCGTTACAGCGTCACGACCACGGTACGAGATGTCCTCCGAAAGGTTGAGGTGAAGGTGTCGCAAAATACCATACCCAACATCGAGGCCGAGGTGTGGAAAGAAGTATCGGCAGGGCTGCACGACAGCCGAGAAGGACGTGACGACGACGGGGGCGTTGTGTTTCCCCTCGCCCGTAACCTGGGAGTCAACGGCGGGGTGCAGAAAGAGGGGTACCAATTTTCGACGGCCTATGTCTTTGGCCCGAGGTGGACGACCCCTCAACGAAAGACTGCAACGTCGAGACTTGGAAACTAACGGCGGATTTTGACAACTCCATATCTTCCCGGTATATATTTTTCCCGGGGGAGGGGGTTGGATCCCTACTGGCGATGGTTCGGGGGGGGGGGGGGGGGGGGGAACCCGAAGACGGACACGGCCAGCAGGGACTGGCGGAGCGGTGTGGAAGAGGGACGCACCACTCGTGGCGGGGGGGGGGCGAAAGTTGTAAAGGCTCCGAGAAGAGCGGCCCCCTATTTTGTGCAAATTTCTGGCGGAGCGGTGTGGAAGAGGGACGCACCACTCGTGGCGGGGGGGGGGCGAAAGTTGTAAAGGCTCCGAGAAGAGCGGCCCCCTATTTTGTGCAAATTTCTGGCGGAGCGGTGTGGAAGAGGGACGCACCACTCGTGGCGGGGGGGGGGCGAAAGTTGTAAAGGCTCCGAGAAGAGCGGCCCCCTATTTTGTGCAAATTTCTGGCGGAGCGGTGTGGAAGAGGGACGCACCACTCGTGGCGGGGGGGGGGCGAAAGTTGTAAAGGCTCCGAGAAGAGCGGCCCCCTATTTTGTGCAAATTTCTGGCGGAGCGGTGTGGAAGAGGGACGCACCACTCGTGGCGGGGGGGGGGCGAAAGTTGTAAAGGCTCCGAGAAGAGCGGCCCCCTATTTTGTGCAAATTTCTGGCGGAGCGGTGTGGAAGAGGGACGCACCACTCGTGGCGGGGGGGGGGCGAAAGTTGTAAAGGCTCCGAGAAGAGCGGCCCCCTATTTTGTGCAAATTTCTGGCGGAGCGGTGTGGAAGAGGGACGCACCACTCGTGGCGGGGGGGGGGCGAAAGTTGTAAAGGCTCCGAGAAGAGCGGCCCCCTATTTTGTGCAAATTTCTGGCGGAGCGGTGTGGAAGAGGGACGCACCACTCGTGGCGGGGGAGGGGCGAAAGTTGTAAAGGCTCCGAGAAGAGCGGCCCCCTATTTTGTGCAAATTTCTGGCGGAGCGGTGTGGAAGAGGGACGCACCACTCGTGGCGGGGGGGGGGCGAAAGTTGTAAAGGCTCCGAGAAGAGCGGCCCCCTATTTTGTGCAAATTTCTGGCGGAGCGGTGTGGAAGAGGGACGCACCACTCGTGGCGGGGGGGGGGCGAAAGTTGTAAAGGCTCCGAGAAGAGCGGCCCCCTATTTTGTGCAAATTTCTGGCGGAGCGGTGTGGAAGAGGGACGCACCACTCGTGGCGGGGGGGGGGCGAAAGTTATAAAGGCTCCGAGAAGAGCGGCCCCCTATTTAGTCCCTGCTGGCCGTGTCCGTCTTCGGGTTCCCCCCCCCCCCCCCCCGAACCATCGCCAGTAGGGATCCAACCCCCTCCCGCGGGAAAAGGATATACCGGGAAGATATGGAGTTGTCAAAATCCGCCGTTAGTTTCCAAGTCTCGACGTTGCAGTCTTTCGTTGAGGGGTCGTCCACCTCGGGCCAAAGACGTCACCAGTAGATTGTAGTAAGTTTGTTCGTGCTGGCGCCACGTACACACATCGGCTGTCCATTATTAGGGTACAGTACGTCTGCATTTTTGATGTTTTGGGGCGGCAAGAAACGTAGACTTGAGGATATTGATCCAACATCGCTGGTCTCGAACCGGCGTTTATTCGTTGAATTCTTGGTTTTTTAACCGGTGTTCGTTGAACTTTTAGGGGGGGGGGCTATCGTAGAAGCACTCTTTCCTGTTTTTCACTGTACCTATTTTAATTAGGTGTCTGTACTGGAGTAAGGCGAAAATTTCAGCATCGTTTTTCCTGCACTGGGCACAGACCAAGCGCAAGAAGCCCCGGGGACTGCTTGACCCTCCCCTTCCTCCTGTATCATACCCCTCCTGATAGTACCATAGCTATACTATACTTGTAGCAATTGAACACAAATCAATCCCCGTGGGCTACCCCCCCCCCCCCGCTCTCCCTGGTGCAACCATGATTGTATTCTCTAGAGCAATTGTACTACTAAAAAAGACGCTTGTAGTACATGTACCACCAACCCCTTTAGAGCCTCAAAACACCCCCATACACTAATTCCAAGTAAATTGTCCCCAAAAACGGGTTTCCAGTTATAGAGAGGGGTTAATATCGGCCCCTGTGAAACCTGAAGTTGTTGTTGAACATTGCAGCACGCGAACGGGGACACACACAAAAAAAAACGCCCCGTACGCTTATATATCTCAAAACACGTTTACAAAACATTCCCCCAACATGCTTGTTGGCTGTGAGAAAGCTTAACACATCGAGAAGCACATGCCTTGTTACAGCCTGCTGCATTTTACATACATCCCATCAGGTGGGGCCCGTGAACCTTAACGCAAAATCGTCGAAAACAGGCCATTTTCTTGCATGGTTCTCTCGTGTTGTGTGTACCCAGGCGAACATGGGATTTTTTCATCCGACGGTGTAGCAGTTCAAAATATTTTTCTCCAAAAATCAGTTTTTTGGGGGTGGGGTCTTAAGCTCCCAAATTGAGGAATACCCTCACAAAAAAGTGGTGTGCTACAAAACCTCTAGTCTATAGTGTTGTCGCACGCGTCGGAAGTGCTGGAGATACAACACACGATGACTCAAACCTAAATGGCGCCTACAAGCAGTAAGGTGCAGTAGTAGTACGTATAAAAAATAGTCACAAAATACTTTGCAATATTAATAACAAGATAATACTGAAATTATTCCACGACGATTTTGGGCTAAGAAGCGCTGCTCTCGCCGTCTTTCACACGCGCATGTGCTAGAATATAGAGGTGGACCACACGTTTTTTTCTGAGGTTTATCCTCGCTTTAGAAGCTTAAGATCTCCCCAAAGAACTGATTTGTGGGGAAAAGTAAAACTGCTCTGACCGGATAAAAAATTCCACGGCAGGGTCTAGGTATAGAACGAGAGAATCATGGGCACAAAAATCAACCTGCGACCGATTTTTTCCGACGATTTGGGGTTAAGTTAGAGCTCCCGGGTCAATTCAGAATCCATTTCAGACAAAAATTAATACCTCTATATATCGTAGCCGCGCGTATTGTCTTCAGAAGTGTTGCTAGACATTTGTCAAAACGCGCTACCGCGCCGCTACCTACCGTAGCGCACGTTCTGTGTACTACATGCAACGCTTAAAACCTCTCGAGTTAACGCAAACGCTATTATTGTATCACCTTTTAATAGTCGCTTTTGTTTTATCTCTTTTTTCTTTTGGGCCGTCGTGCATATCGATAAAGCAAGTAGTGGGAAGTGACGGCAGCACTACGATAAAGCGAAGGGTGTAGAAGCGCGCACTTATATCATTCGGTCCAAGAGAAAAAAGAAAAATCTGAATATTTTGTTAAGAAATAGGTATCGTCAGCCTATGGCCATTATCAATGTTCAGTAGCGAATGTACTGCTCCCTGGTGTAGCACTTGCTGCACAGCGCCACAGCAGTAGCAGGTATAGCCTACATAGAGTTGTTACAAAATCTCAGTGTGTGACATTGCCATCGCGTATTCTCGTGTAGTCAAGGGAATTTCAATCTTCGTCTCTTGCATTTTGCAATCAGTTTTCCCACACGCACATGAGAGATGCACGAGATAAGATTGTTCATCGACTTTATTTATTGCGTCCCACACTAGTCTGCATATCTGCCGTCTCCAGAGAGCCTGTTTTTCGGGTGGACGCGAGGAGGTAGTGTATACAGCGAGCTCGTCGTCAAACAAGAAGAACGCTTCCTCTCATCCAGAAAAAAAAAAAACAGTACCTGTAGGCTTTGTTCACGGGTCATGACCTCCGGCACGCCACGGGGGCTGGGCAAGGAGGGTACTTCCAAAAACCGCGCGGATCGAGTCGAGGAGGTCGATCGGATCAAGAGGAGATTAAAATCCCCACGGGCCGAGCGACTCGGGTTGAGTTCCTCACTCTATTATAGAGGGTTTTCTATTTTTCTAATGTTTTTTTGGGGGGTGGTTGGGGGCCGGGGGTCACCCCTTTGGCACGATCCGACCCCAGCGGGAGACAAGAGACGCGTGCTACGAGATGTATGGGGGTGTACACGCGTGTTTGCACCCCCACTTTTTTGTCGAGAGAGGTTCCCCTACATTTGGGAGCATTAACCAAAAGACCTCTCGCTCGACCCAAAAACTGATTTTTGTCAGATTTAAAAAAATAAATAAATAAATGAAAAAAAAAAAACTGGGCACCCCCGGGTGGAGCGGGGATGAAAAATCCCCTGGCCCCTACGAGGTACTACACAACACGAGAATCACACACCCAGATGCAGAAAAAAAAAATGGTCTCAATTCTGACTGTTTGGGGTTAGGAAAACCCCGTCCTCTAGAAATCATTTCAGAGTGGTCTTCTACGGTAACCCCCCCCCCCCCCCTCCCCCCTCCCCGACGTTTCATCAACGAAATCGCCGGTTTTGAGACCACCAGCTCCCGGCCGCATATCCTGAAATACGTTACCCCCTTCCACCCGGACTCCCATCTTTCGTTCGATAGTCCTTGCCCGCAAGCAAGAAAACACGTGGAGAAAAAGTTTTTCGCACAATGTAGCACCCTTCCTCGTGTCGTCGAGCAGCCAGATGAAACGCTCCTTGTTCTTCTGAAGAAAATCGCTGGTTTCGGGGGCGGGCTATTATCGTAGAATCAGTCTTCAGGCGAAAACCGCCACCTCTACCTAGTATATGTTGCAGCAGGCGTGTGATGAGATCTGACATATATGGAAAAAAAAAGTCCTGAAAAAAAGAGGGGGCTTTTTAGCAGCCCCGGGTCCCTAAAGAGCAATGTGTAAACACATAGAAATACACAGTGTGACTTCGTGTGTACCGTGTACCAGGTGGACCGGATCATTCATTTTTGGTTAACCACCCGATGAGCCAGCGCACAGGTGAGAAGCGGAAAAGACGTCAAACGCATGAAAAACAAGAGTGCTCCACCACTGCGCTCCTCGAAAAAAAAGCGCCAACACCCCGCGCATGGAAAAAGACGGCACGATGTTACTCTGACAGAAAAGCAAGCGCACGCACAATCCTGACCTCTACGCGGGGGGTTAAAACCAAAACGCAAAACAAAAAAAAAACAACCGAGAAAAAAAGCTTTACACTTGCTTCTGCTAGTGCTGCTTTCCTCGAGGTGCATCGTAGCGCCTCCCTACGTCACACTCGGTCGCCCAGAAAGATGGAAGCTTAACCACAACAATATGCTGACATGCCCCCCCCCCCCCCCCCCCCGCCCGCCCGCCCGCCCGCCTTCCCACCTCGCACAAAACCCGGCGTACGGCTAATGCTAGACACGTGTGAACACGCCATGATAGCTAGGCGCATTTGTCGCTGGAGCGTTTCCTTTTTTTCCAAAAAAATGGGCTCCTTAACCCATTTCCAAACTCCTAAACCAATCCTACCTGGGTAGTCTTTTAACTCCAAGTGTTTCGTCCCCAGAGTCGTTCTACCGTACGATAGCCCCCCCCCCCCTCCCCCCCTCCCCCCTCCCCCCCCCCCCCCCCCTCCCCCCCTCCCCCCTACCCCCCCCCCCCCCCCCTCCCCCCCCTGCCCCCCCCCCCCCCTCCCCCCCCCCCCCCTCCCCCCCCCCCACCCTAACGTTTCTTGAACGAAAAAAATCGCCGGTTTTTGTAAACCAGCTCGCCCCTCACGGCGCCGTACCTCCTGAAATACGGATCGCCCCTTGCCACGCCCCGACGTCATTGCTGGATATATGATCGTCACCATTTTGCACACACGAGAAAATATATATGGAGAGAGACCTTGATTTAATAGAAAACCTTCCTCGTGTCGTCGAGCAGCCAGATGAAACGCTCCTCGTTCAGGAAAACTGTTGGTTTCCGGGGGGGGCTATCGTGGTAAGAAGTCAGTCAAAGATGTGTCTCTTGGGAGTGCAGCGTTAAAAGGGTATAGGCCAAAATCGCCAGTTTTTTTTTTTTTTTCCTTATGTTACCCCTCACTTTCACCACCGGGAGGTTAACGCCTTTTTGCAGCTGGAAACCCGTTTTTTTTTTTTACGAAATTACTTGGTTTCAGTATCTAGGGAGGGGTTTAAGGGCTCTAAAAGCGCACTACATTAATAATAGTGGCTAGAGCTGTTACCTCGCGCCGGGGGCGACAAGACTTTTTCCACCAAAAGGCGATGATGTTTTTTTTTTGGCGCAGTGTGTGGCTCGCTGTCCACATTCCATATCTATATGCGGGTTCATTTCAAAAAATTACCTGGTACCTGGCATACATTATCTAGTGTATCAGTCCCGAAGACTGAAGGCCGCATAGGAATACAGGGAATTTACTCGTTGGAGGTCGAGGGAAACTCGCACCCCGAAACCACTTCCAAAAACCAAAAAAAAGAAAAAAAGTGACTCCCCCCCCTACCATATTTTCTTGGTATATTTCGTAATAGACGCGTGCTACGATATAGAGGCATTATGGTATACCTTTTTTTGGCGAAATGGTTTCGGAATGACGGGAGCTCCTTTAAACCGAAAATCGTCCGGCAATTTATAGGCCATTTTTTTTTTCATTTTGATTTTCGTTGTATACCCTAGGTGTCAATGGGATTTTTTCATCCGGTACGAGCAATTTTATGTTTTCTCCGCGAGTCAGTCGTGGGGAGACGTCTTAAGCTCCCAAATTGAGAGGTAGTACTAGAAAAAAAGAGTGCTACGATAGAGGTATACCTTTTTTTGGCGAAAGTGGTTTCTGAATGACGGGAGCTCCTTCAAACCGAAAATCGTCGAAAAAAGTCGTTTAATTTTTTTCGCGTGATTCTTGTTGTAAAACAACTAGTCTACTGGTAGGCCATATATAATATACGGAATTTTTCGTCCGATATGTACAAGTAGCTAGCGCGTTTTTATTTTCTTCTTCCAAAAAACAATTTTTGGGGGGAGAGGTGTCTTGAGCTCCTCCTAAAAAAGATACAATAGCTGTCGCTAAAACGAGCGACAGCTGATAGATGTAACTGTCGTCATACGCAGTACGTGTGCGTCCACGGGCCATAGTGTCTGCTGTCTGTTAAGATACGGCCTCGAAAGGCCTGTAGGTATCCGAATTTGAGATCATTTGGATGGGTTTCGTATGATAAGGTTGGCGGTTTATATCCGGGGAAGTTAGGAATTAGATCGGAGGCACGCGCCTCCGATCTCAGAAGCTATCCCGGGCTCGCCATGGTACCTTTTCTGTGGTTGGTTTACCGTAGAGCCTTTCCTGCCCCCCCCGCCACACCGGCGGCATGCGGCAGGTTCTAGAGCCCTTTCTGCCCCCCCCGCCACACCGGCGGCATGCGGCAGTTTTTTTATGGGTGACTATTGCCTTGCTGTAAGGTCTGCTCTTCTTTCTACTGCTTTTCTTCGCGTGTTCCTGGCTCCATAGCCAGACGGTTAGAGGTGTGGGAGTGGGTTTTGAGGAGCCGCATCTTCGACTCATGGTCTAGTTCGTAGAACCGGAGTTTCCCCGAATCTCCCATATTTCTGCATATGCGACTCATCAGGGTGGGCTAGTGTTAAGATACGGCCTCGAAAGGCCTGTAATTATCCGAATTTGAGATCATTTGGATGGGTTTCGTATGATAAGGTTGGCGGTTTATATTCGGGGAAGTTAGGAATTAGATCGGAGGCACGCGCCTCCGATCTATCCCGGGCTTTGGTGGAAACGAATAAAGCTACATCTCTACGAAGGAACGAAAGTGAGTACTCTCCGAGGACCTGCTCAATTGGCAGACCTGCAGGGGGCACTCTGTGTCCCCCACCTTTAATTTAACATGTCGCCCTTTTGGCGTTGGCGCACGGACCGAGTTTGGGTCAATCGCCCCCAACGGGCGTCTCTTCATGATGACTTACTCTCACCACGAGACAGCAGTAGATACACTCAGCGGACACACCCCTAGCGGGCACACACTCTCCATGCCCGCTCTCCGCTGGCCACTATTGTCGCCTGCTGCGCCCGTTGTCTGTGTGCTGCCCGCTGTGTGAGCGCTGTGTGCCGGCTGTGTGAGCGGTGTGTGCTGCTGTTTTTTGCCCGTGTGGTCTGCTGTGTGTGTTTTGTTGCTCCGTGGTGGTCTGCCTCCACCTGCAGTCTAAAATCGAATGATCCCACACTAAAATCAAGTTTAGTCGAAGACACGCACGCAAACTATTTTTTTTTATGGGAGCCTATGTTGCGAAGCCCAGGTGTAGATTAGAAACTCGCTTCGCTCGAATAATGAGGTAAAACTCCAAGGAAGAACAAAAAGTGGTGCAACTCTATACCGTGCAGCACGCGTGTCGATGTCTTCGCCAAAAAGAGGTATACCTATAGCCTGTGGGGGGGGGGGGAACCGTTTTGGGCGGGCTTCTTTTGGCCGGAGCTCGGGGTCACTCGCGCGAGTGACCGCGCCTGTTCGTACACTTGCGGTCTCAAGCTTTCGTGCTGCTTGTTGTGTTTTCCCGTATGAAACCGCCATTTCTTGTGGAATGGCTAGCTACACGCCGCGCCCCCCCCCCCCCCAAAAAAAAAACGCCTATAAAGAGTGTTTTCTTCATTGAGATTTGTACAGAGCCACTCGCGCGAGTAGAAAGAACGAGCAGTTGTCGACAAAAGGGGTACCCCCGTCCCAACCGTAGCCATGGATCGGCTTTTCTTTTTCTGTTCGAAATCAGTTTCTGGATGAGTTTTAAAATAGACCTGGCTTAAGCGAGGAGCGTCAGAGACGAAATCGAGTTGCACGCCCGACTGTAGCATGCAAAAGCATTACCATGAAACACTGGAGACAATAGGCCACTTTGTTTCCAAATATAAGGTACTCCCCCCCCCGAAAAAAAAAAAACGGCGCCGTTCTGCACAAGGGGGACAGATAAGAACCGAAATATATCTCAGGCAGAGGGTACGCACATACATACGTGTGCATTTCTGTTTCTTCCTTTGCTTTCTACACACCCTATCTCTTACAACAAAAAAAGAGGGGCGAAACGAAAAACGCCGGAATTTTACGCACGTACTATTAATCGTCCGAAAAAAAAAATATATATATATATACTGATCGATATGTATCATAATGCCTTGGAAAAATGTGCGGAACACTCCGAGGTTTTAGGGAGAGGGGATGATACATGCATGAGCCTCTCCCCTCTGGTCAATCAAGGAGAGGGTGTCATTCGTTTGATCTGTCTTGTGCGTGGGGATACGACTATCGACGAGCCTTGGGGCCTTGGGTTCAAGATCAGCAAAACTCGCAAGACCTTCACTCACTTCCAGATCAATTTTACGTTATTATGCCATTCTTTCTTAAATCGAGCTTGGTGTATTAATTTTCCGACCGGAAAACTCGCGTGTGCACATGTTCTCCTTTTGCCCCAAAGTCACATACACAAAAAAAAAACACGGCGTGTTCTTTTTATCAGTTGAAGCTCATTACTTCGCTTCCCCCCTCCATTCTCAGGCCTCCACCGCCCCCTCCTTTCTCTTTCGACTCTGCTCGTCGCGAAGCATCGCCGCTTCCACGGCTTTCGCCCCCCTCTGCCCCCGTGGGGGCGTCCCAGCCTCCGCGTGGTCCACCACCGCGTCCTGAGTTGCGCGACAGCAGGTTGTATGTCATCGACGGAGGAGGAAGGAGAAGTAGTATGTCAGTCGATGTGAAACTTGACAGGGAAAAGCTTTTGCTTTTCGGGGGATATCGAAAAGCTACGATAACCATAGCCGTAGTGGGGATCTATCTGCCTTTGAAGGTATCGACGAGTGAAAATAATAATACTGTACCAGGTATCAGTTTGTTGAAATTACCAAATTGTTGCTGTTAGTGTGCACAAGTACTGTTAAGAAGCATTGGGGGGGTGGGGAGATATCAATGAAACGCAGTCCAATAACGTCCATTTCTGTCAATAGTAGTATTTTCATGTGTTTTGCTGGGGGAAGAAGACTAATTATTAGCCAATCTAGAATCGCAACAATACCAGTTGGCGTCAGTTGCCGGTGTTTCGGGAGGTCGACGATTGCAGAATACCGCACCGGATGTGATTCAATTTAGTGGGCCATGTCGATATTATTTTCGCTTCACTACACCCCTTCGCAATCTCAGAAATTCCACACATCGGACACCTCACGCTTTATAGATCATATAGATCACATAGATCATATAGATCACATAGATCATATAGATCATATAAATATTATAGATCGTATAGATCATATACATCCTATAGATCATATAGATCATATAGAACATCTCGTAGATCATATTAGAACATCTAGATCATATAAATCATATAAATAACATAGATCATATAGATCATATAGATCATATAGATCATCTAGAACATCTAGAACATCTAGATCATGTAGATTTTCTAGATCATGTTGATCATATAGGTCATATAGATAATATAGATCGTCTAGATCATATAGATCATATAGACCATATAGATCACATAGATCACATAGATCATATAGATCTTAAATCTGGCGTCATGAAAACAGCCAGGGCTGTTCACGGGTCAGGTCAAAACTCACGGGTCGGATCGGGTCGGGTCAGCTTACCCGAAAAGGTCAAAACTCACGGGTCGGATCGGGTCGGGTCAGCTTACCCGACCCGACCCGCGATTTTTTGTAGACGTCTTGACCCGACCCAACCCGACCCCACCCGACCCGACCCGCGAGATTTTGAAACCCCCTGACCCAACCCGACCCGACCCAACCCGATCCGACCCGACCCGACCCGACCCGACCTGACCCGACCCGACCCGACCCGACCCGACCCGCCACACTCCGAGTGACCCCTGAGGTGCGGGCTTCATGCGGGTCGGGTCGAATGGGCCCGTGACATATATCACGGATCGAAGTCGGAATTTCACGGGTCAAACATGTCTGGATATGTACCTTGGTCGGTTGATTGGTCCTTGGTCCCTCGTACTTTTTTTCCCAAGATGTCGCGCGTTGTTCTACCGGCATTGTTTGCATCATTTATGTGTAGAGCGCGCGAAAAACGATAAATACCGTAACCTACACATCCGCACTTAGCGTTCCCCTAGCGCTAGACCCCCGGGTAGGCCCGACGAGTGAACTAGCTATCTATGCAGTCTCCGGCGCCCCGGCAAGCAGCCTAGCCGAGCCGCCTCAGGCAGCACGCCCACAGCTGAGGCGGTGGATCTGTCAGCAGGTGTTGCGATCCGCGAGGATCCGGGGTCTGCTGCTGGTGCTTGCTGCTGCTGCTGCCAGTGCTGCTGATGCTGCTGCTGCTGCTCCTCCGACGACGACGACACTGCTCTTGCCTTTTTTACGTTTGGTCACATTTCGTGCTGGTACGATAATTCTTACCAGTTATTCAACGTGTACGTACTTCGTACATGGGTTCTGATATTGCCGTGTGTCGTATTTATTGTTGCTCCCCGCAAGGCGGCAAGAGTGTGTTGCCCTGGCTTGTTTTAGTGGACTTGGACGGACGGCAACAAGATATACCTGAATAATACCTACGGCTTCATCCGACACGGAATTCGCGGAGTAATACTTTGTGCCTGGCACGAGAGAAGTTTCTGCCTGGTCTGCTTTTTCTGGACGCAATTAAAACATACACGATCGGAGTATCGACCGGGGACTAGAGAGGCTTTCGTGCAGGAAGTGGCAAAGTTTTGTACCATTTTCGGACTCCCGGGTTCGGGCCGCGAGGCGCCGGCACGACAATTAGGGTCCTCCGGCAGGCAGCTGTAAGTTTGAAAAAGGCGAATCCGCAGGCCAGATCCGTGCGTTCGACCCGCGTGTCAGCCAAAAACAACCCACGGGTCATGGTGCCTTGACCCGCGAGTGACCCGTATCTAGCGGGTCATGACCCGACCCGACCCGACCCGACCCGACCCGACCCGCGAGATTAAAAAACTTCTTAACCCGACCCGACCCGACCCGACCCGCAATATTTCAAAACCTCTTGACCCGACCCGAATCTACCCCCGATATTTCAAAAGTTCTTGACCCGACCCGACCCCACCCGCGAGATTTCCAAACTTCTTGACCCAACCCGACCCGACCCGCGAGATTTCAAGACCTCTTGACCCGACCCGACCCGACCCGATCCGACCCGTCCCGACCCGCGACATTTTTTAACCCCCTCTGACCCGTGAAAAGCACTGTAAACCTAACAACCTAGCCAATCAACCAATCAACCAAACACATATAAACAAAAAAACTGGACCGATCGATCAAAAATCAACCAACCAGCCATATGAAGACGCGCTAAACGATCTACAAGCCGGAAAAAAAAAATTACTGGTTATTTTTCCTGGCTGACCTCCTGGTACGGGCCCAATCAACCAACCCAGCCAACCAGTCAAAAGACGCGTGCTACGATAGAGGTATACCTTTTTTTGGCTATTTTGTTTTCTGAACAACGGGGATTCTTAACCCATTTTTTTTTTTGCACGATTCTCGTGGTGTACATTATTAGGTCTATAGGCCATGAGATTTTTCATTTCATTCGGAAGCAGCGTTTTTTTTTCTTCCTTCCAAATCAGTTTTTGGGAGGGACGTGTCTTAAGCTCCCAAAATGAGGAAATATCAGAAAAAAAATGGGGCACTTCTATTGCACGCGCGTCAAAGAAAAAAATAGCACCACAAACAAACAAACAGTCAACCAATCCACCAAATCATTCAACCAAAACTCGCCAAAACAATAGCGCGAACCAACCAACCTACCAAAACCAGCGAACTAATCACAACCATCCGACTTGCCTCCTGCCGCTGGCTTTTCGCCGGAGACCCCTCCTCCTTCGCCCTTTGTCGCAAAACCGCCCCCTACGCCGGCAACGGCCGATGTCCGCTGCGAACACGAAAGCACGAACAAAAAAAGGCGAAACACGCAATAAAAAGCGAAACACAACAAAGCAGAATAGAAACAAACACGGGACCTGAATATGAGATGCTTTGTGCCAAAATTACTACCGAACAACAGAGCTGCTTGGTGACAATGTTAGCGAGTACATTTGGTTCGAAAACACACATCTAGCGAAAAGCTTTTTACTTATTGAGCTAGAAAAAAGCTCACGTTGTAGTCCTGTGTGATTACAATTTCAAGAAGAACGGCAAGGAGGCTAGAGGAAGAACCGGTCTCACAGTTTGTATATGGTACAACACGGCAATTACAGCAGAGGCCCTGCTACTACGCCGATACACAGTGGTGCCGGTTGTGCCCGCCACAGTGCCTTTGAAATCGCTTGATGCAGATTTATAAAACAAAAAACAGTATTCGTTCAGTATGCGGGAAGTAGTGCCGGTTGAAGCCAATAGAACCGGTATTTCCGGCTGGCCCATATAGCTATGAGGCACTATCCAGAGGGATGGACCCACTTGGATCGTTTCATTTCGTTATTTTTTTTTTCAAAATCCCGTTTATTATCTTCGCACTTTCTCTTGGTCCTTGTCCCTCCCTAGACCCGTGGTCACTAAAATATCGCTCTTGGCGTGTGCTACGATAGAGGTATTAAGGTATACCTTTTTTTGGCGTTCTTTGCGTATGCTACGACAGAGGTATACCTTATTTTGGCGAACATGTTTTCTGAATGACGGGGCTCCATAACCCAAAATCGTCTGGAAAAAAAAGAATAATAGGCCATTTTTTTTGCATGATTCTCGTCGTGTACCTGGGCCAGATGGGGTTTTTTTTTTTCATCCGGTAGTACCCTCGTAGCAGTTTTGTTTCTGTCCAAAAATGTCAGTTTGTGGGAGAGGTCTTAAGCTCCCAAATTGAGGGAAACCTAAAAAAAAAAAATGGTGCCCGTCTATCGTAGCACGCCTCTCTTTTTCCCCCCTTCCCCACTACAGTACACGCCTTCAGCACTTCACGCACAAGGGCGGAAAGGGCTATCTCGTTATCTCCACAGCTGGGGAGGGGGTACAGAGAGGGCCGGCGGGCAACGAAAAGAAGGCGGGCAATAATCCGGCCGGCACGAAAAAACATCCCGCCGGTGCGGGGGGCGGGGAGCGCTATTAGGTTAGGTTCGAGTAGGTAATTTTGTTTACACTTGTAAGCAGTGGCCCGATAGACTGCTCATACCCTCTCATTTATTGACTCTGGGCGGAGAAAAGAGAAAAGACGCCTGCTCGTTTGATAACAAAAAACTGGTCCAGTGAAATTCCGGGTGGCTATCTCCACCGAAACTGACCCTCAGGGGACAGGCCGGGTCGACATACACACGCACCCGTATACAACGGCAGCTTGCGCTGCCGGGGTTGTAACGAAGACCACTGATAGGGACAGCTTACGCTATACCTACAATGGGACCCGAAGGGTGCGCTACCAGCTAGCGTTGGGCTGCGAAAGCAACTGAGTTAAATCGACACACGACGCGTATGAAAATACGTGGAAGTGTGGTGAGCTAAAGCTTTATTTTTCCCCATCCGCCGGAGGATAAAAAAAAAAGAAAAAAAAAAAATTAACCTAGAACTGCGAACCGCAGCCGATTGATTATGTTCAATCGCACGCGCCAACCATCGTCAGAATCGAAAAACGGAGACTAGGAACGTTCTACCAAGCAATCCATACCGTAATAAGGCCGTCAAGCCCTCCTTAGTCCTCAAATCTACCACTTTTAGTGCGGGCGCGTAGGTCCTTGACGGCTAATGCTATTTTTAGGGTGTGTGTGTGGGGGGGAGGTTCTTGACGGCTGTCCTGTCAAGGGGAAACAACGCCGTCAACCGACAATATAACAGGCGCGATTAATACTATTGGGATGGCCAACGTTTGAGGCATTTTCAGTAGTTTTGGGGTAGTTCTGTATAATTATTATTACTGCTTTTGCCCTCCGACAATATAGCGTAGATGCCGTTCGGATGCAAATCGAATATCCTTCCATAACGAAGCTGTAGAGCATCTAATATGAAGTGGAATAATCGCACCATAATGCAGTGGAATCTTCCGCCAACACCATTTGCCCATTTCCTTTTCTCCACGTCTTGTCCTTTTACAATAGTTGGCCCTTGTCCGTGAAACACCACCCCCTTCACCCCTGCCCATTGTGGTGTGCCACCAGCGCATTGGAATCTCACCGATGACGAAATTTTCACCAAGTTGGGGTTGGGCGCGTCAAGACCGCTTTTGACGTATTACACCAGTTTTAGTACTGTGTGGATATTTCCTTGACGGCTGTCCTTGACGTATGTCAGTCAAGGGACCGGCGTGTCGTCAGCCGATATCCTTGACGGTAGATAGTCCCGTCTGACGCCTCCTCCACTTTAACAGGGAGGACTACCCAAAACGATGGAACGACATTTTTTGCTGTTAATACCAGTCGTTGAACGTGCCTCTTACGCCGAGGGGATATTGATATTCAGCGGCTTGCACTGTCATTTATTGTATTTTAATGTCAGCCCCGAACGTTCCTATTTTCACGTTTTCTCAAAGTCAGTGCTAGGTCAAGCTTTCCATTATTTTCATTTTTTCTTGCTAAAGTCAGCACTGAACTAGCTCTCCTACGCGAAAAGGAAGAAGCCTGAGAAAGAGGCATCGCACCGCTACTAGTAGCGCGGCACGTGTAACGAAAAACAAAATAGCAGATCGTCCCTTCTAACCATGTTACCGTGTTGAATGGACGCTATTACGGAGATCCGTTGATAACAGGGGTAAATGCCTCATTAACATCATCATCATCATCATCACCATCATCATCATCATCATCATCGTCATCATCATCATCATCATCATCATCGTCATCATCATCATCATCATCATCATCATCATCGTCATCATCATCATCATCATCATCATCATCATCATCATCATCGTCATCGTCATCGTCATCATCGTCATCGTCATCATCATCATCATGATCATCATAAACATCATCATCATCATCATCACCATCATCATCATCATCATCGTCATCGTCATCGTCATCATCATCATCATCATCATCGTCATCATGTTACAAAAAATTCACCGGAAGTTTAGCATAATTTTCGCAATATCTCGGCCACACAACATAATATTTTTCATTTTTTTCATTGTTTCGCCGTGACCGTAAGGACTATGCAAACAATCCAAGCTATCGTTTACCGTTATCGACGAATAATTGACAGAGTTATAACCCCATAGTCTAGGCATTAAATGGCCCCTGTTAGCAATGGATCTCCGTAATAGACCGTTTGAGGAACCCCGTTCATCGAATATAGATTGGCCAAAAAGACCTCGAGGAGCCCCGCCAATCGAAGTGTCTTCGCCAAAAAGAGAAACTGTGCCCTCGAGGAATAGCTTGGCCAAAACGAGGTACTCTACTTTCGAGGATCCCCGCCAATCGGATTTTGTTCCGCCAAAAAGAGGTCCTGTGCCCTTGAGGAGCCCCGCCAAACGGATTTTTTTTGCATAAGAAAGGTACAGTACTGTACTCTTGAGGAGACCCGTCAATCGGAAACGTTTCGGCCAAAAACAGGGACTGCGTACCTCTATAATATAGTCCAAGCCTATTCATAGTAGTTAGTCCACACTAACCAACACGGCATTACGTACCTCTACGCCGCCGTCCTTGCTCTCAGATCCGCCTCCTCCGTCCGCCCCCGCCCCCGCTCCGCCACCACCATGCCACCCTCCAGAGTTGCCGTGGCCCCCGCTTATCGCACTACCGCCGCCCATGGAGTCCTGCCGCCTCATCCCGCTCCCCCTCAAGGTACCGCCTGCTTCAGATAGCGGGGAAACCCCACTGCCGCGACTACCGGCGCCAACGGACATCATGTCGTTGCCGAGTCCGACCCCAACAGAGGGTCCGGCGTTAATGCCGGTGACGCTGCCGATCTCGCCGCTGCCGCCGGCCGTAAGCGCGTCCATCGCCCCCTCCTATTTTAGCAAAAATTCATGAAGAACAGAAAAAAAGAGAGACAAGAAAAGAAAAGAAAAGAAGTGCCGGGGATGAACATTCTGCGGCGCGGTTCGTTTCGGTTCGGTTCGGTTCGGTTCGGTTCGGTTCGGTTCGGTTCGGTTCGGTTCGGTTCGGTTCGGTTCGGTTCGGTTCGGTTCGGTTCGGTTCGGTTCGGTTCGGTTCGGTTCGGTTCGGTTCGGTTCGGTTCGGTTCGGTTCGGTTCGGTTCGGTTCGGTTCGGTTCGGTTCGATTCGGCTTTCGCCAGAAGGCGTTTTGATAGGTTTCGCGTGAAGACATGGTACTGTAAGGGCTTATCGGTCCGGGCGTTAAATTCCGGTAACGCAAGCCGATGCCGCCACTACCGCCACCCGGAAACGCCACGCCCACAGCCCTCTCCCACTAAATAATCCGTCACGAAGAAATCAAACAAAAAACGACGACGGAAATAGTGTCGAACGAACACAGGTTACATATAGTCGGCTAACTCCCAGCCCCAAAATGAAACTATTGTCGTAACGTAGGGGGGGGGAAGATTAGTAGAGGTGGGGATGGGGGTGTGGGTGTGGGTGGAGGTGGGGGTGGGATGAGATGGAGGTGGGGGTGGGGGTGGGGGTGGGGGTAGGGGTGGGGGTAGGGTGGGATGCGGTTACGTTTTCGCATGAACGTATTGCAAGAGGTCGTCGGTCTGGCAAAAAAAACAAAATCCGGTAACGCTGCCGACATCGCCATCGCCGGCGCCCTTAAGCGCGTCCACCGCCACCCCTCCAATTCAAAAATGTGTGAATCCAAAATAAGAAATAAAAATACAAAATGACGACGGGGGTAATGTCGGACGAACAAGCGGCGGTACGTATATAGTCAGCTAGTTCACAACCCAATAGAGGATGATAACGCCTTAGCGTGGGGGGGAGAGGTTTTTGTAGAGGCGGGGGTGGAGGTGTTGGTGGAGGTGAGAGTGGGGTGGGGTGGGGTGGGGTGGGGTGGGGTTGGGGGGGGGGGGGGGGGGGGGAGGGGTAGGGGGGGTTGAGGTGGCGTGGGGTTACGTTTTCCCATGAAAAAATTGTAAGGGTGAATCGGTCCGGCATTGGTTCCTGTAGTGCTGCCGGTATTGTCATCGGTGAGATACACGGTGTGGTGTGATTCCGTGCGGCCCATGACGCGATTAGATTATCGTATAATATATTGCGAAAGGGTAATCGCACACACAAAATAAGAAAAAACAGGGAAAAAAAAGGTGCAGTAGAACCCTGACACATATTCCTGTCTGGCCATTTGGTGATTTGATGGAGCGGGCGCGTTAGTGAGCGGGCACCTGGTTGAGCATCTTGAACCGCATGAGCTTCTTAAAGACGTGGTCGAGGATTCCCATCGGTCCCGTCGACATCGGGGAACCCTCGGACAGCTGCCCGGTAACGTCCATGATCTCCCCGCACTCCCGCACGTAATACTCCAGGTCGCTCGTCGTGCACTGTTTTGCGCACAAGAAGAGTGAAGGGGGTCGGAGGGAGGGAAAGGTTGGGTGCGAATATTTCGCTTAACCGATGAGATTTAGAGACAAAACTGCGAGGATATCGTTCAGGTGATGATGCTGTAATCGTCACGTGTTTTAGATACCTGTTTACTCCGAAGACCTTCCCATAATTTAAGTAACTCAACCGGCACCCACGGAGGGACCACCGCTGTGTTCACCTTGTTGGTGATCTGCACCAAGCGGATACGGTTGCCTCATGCCGCGATACTCCGCATACCGCCACTGCGGGTCACTCCCATCTGCTCTACGCGATGTCACAGGCACTATAGCGGGCAACCGGCACTACTCAGCCGGCATAATAGAACAGCAGGCGTCCCAGGTGGCCCAATAGTAAGCCACGTGGCTGTTGAGGTCGAGGCCGTAGGTACGATGCTCACAAGAGGGACTATTTCTTACAAATCGACAGGCCAAAAGCACGGGAGCGTGAGTTGGCGAAATGCAATGCACAGCATAAAAAGCTGAAAGGTGGCAATGCTTGGAACTCTAGATATGCGCGATAAAAATGAAGGCAAGTACCGGGGGCGAGAGAGGAGGGTTCTTGTGGCCACGGCTTGTTGTCCAGAAGGTGGCTAAGGGTAGAAACAAACCTCTTGCGAGTTGAGCTGGAGAGAAAAAGTGATGTTAATAAAAAAAAAGAAAATATATACATATATACAGAAGTTGCCACCACTGTGCTCTAGCTTGTTGGTGATCTGTGCCAAGCGGACAAGGTTGCCCTATATCCAGCGACACTCCGCATGCCGCCGCTACTGGTTGTTGCTCCCATCTGTGCCACGCGGTTTAACAGGTACTATATCGGGCAGACGGCAACTGCTCAATCGGGACTATAGAGGAGCCGCCGCAAACAGCAGTGCTCACCTTGTTGGTGATCTGTACCAAGCGAATACGGTTGCTCTGTCGAGCCGCTACTCCTCGCGCTGCAGCACCCTCTGCCTAGACAGTCGATATGATGGCACCTACCTCTCGCGCTTGGTCGATATACGACCAAGCCTACTATAGGGGCGTTATGCCCCTTGATAAGGGACTTTTTTCAGTGGCCCGGGGTCACTCGCGCGAGTGTGACATACCCCCTGTTCCTTCGCGGTCTTAAGCTTCGTTTTTTGTCTAATTTCGCGACGTAAATCCGCAATGCAATATAGTTAACCACGCTGCTTGCGCCAAGCATATCGTGTACCGTCGTTTCGTCTGCGAGGTACAGAGTCACTCGTGCGACTGGCTCAAATATAATAGGCAGCAAAGGGGGTACCCCCCTACCGTAGCCTTGATCAGAGGTATACCCTTTTTTGGCTTTGTCCTAATTGGGGATACCCCCCTACTACCTACCGTAGCCTTGATCAGAGGTATACCCTTTTTTGGCTTTGATCCGGTAGTGAAAATTGGGGGTACCCCCCTACTACCGCAGCCTTGGTCATAGGTATACCCTTTTTTGGCTTTGACCCGGTCGTGAAAATTGGGGGTACCCCCCTACTACCGTAGCCTTGATCAGAGGTATACCCTTTTTTGGCTTTGATCCGGTAGTGAAAATTAGGGGTACCCCCCTACCGTAGACTTGGTAATGCGCGGGCCCGAAAATAGCCAAGGGCGTACACATCGTACGGACAGCCGTTGCGCCACCGCTCGCCTTCTGGCTGCGCCACTGCTGGCTGCTCCTATCTGTGCCAAGCGATTCAACAGGCACTATATCGGGCAACCGACACTACTTAACCGGCACCATAGAGGGATCGCGACTAACAGTGCTCACCTTGTTGGTGATCTGGGCCAAGCGGATGCGGTCGCTCGCGAAGTGCTCGTCGAGGTCGAACCTATCCAACGCGGGCGGGGGGGGTTCCTTGACGATCGGGGGGAACACCGCCGCTAGCAGCTGGGGCAGCGGTCGCTCGAAAGCCGGGGGAATGAGCGTTAAGGGCTCGTGCTTCACCCCTAGGAGAGAGAACGCCTCCACTGTTTCCGGGATCATTTTGGTGTCGAACCCGAACAGGGAGTCGTTGAAGAGCTTCGTGAAATTCTTCGGCAGGCTTTCTGATTCCTGTTGGCGGCAGTCAGGGTGGGTGGGTGGGTTGGTGAGCTGGTGAGCGGGTGGGTGGGTTGAGTGGGGCTGGGTTGGGTTAGGTTGGGTTGGGTTGGGTTGGGTTGGGTTGGGTTGGGTTGGGTTGGGTTGGGTTGGGTTGGGTGGAGTTCGGTTGGGTTGGGTTGGGTTGGGTGGAGTTGGGTTGGGTTGGGTTGGGTTGGGTTGGGTTGGGTTGGGTTGGGTTGGGTGGAGTTCGGTTGGGTTGGGTTGGGTTGGGTGGAGTTGTGTTGGGTTGGGGCGCGATAGAACGGGTGATGATTGGATGGGTGGATGGATGGGTGGGTAGGTGGAGTGGAGGGGGAGGGGTCGGTGTGTACGCCGCTTTAGAGATGAAGTTTATGTGGAATAAATTTCGGTGACCCTTTTGCGACCCAGATATATCGAGCGCAGCTCCACGATATAATTGTTTTGTTCTTTGACGACCGTGTATGGACGAAAAACGTGACCGCGCAATAGGACGAAAAGTATCAATTTTGTAGCAGTCGTGTGGGCTTCAAGCCGTGATTCGCGCGATGCTTCGGTGGGATAGCCGTGGGTGTCCCCCTGCAGTGCCGATTGAATAGTGCCTACTGCCGGTATAGTGCCGGTGAAATCGCTTGGCAGGACTGGAACCCTCTTTACTAGTACCAGTATCAAACCTCTAGTGCCTGTGTCCGGTACACTGCGGGTATTGTTGGCTGGCACGTACCGGCACTACGTTAGGCATAAATGTGACCGACTAATGATTTTCAACTTCATCCGAGAAGAAAAAAGGTGATGAAATTGAAAAGACACTCTGCGGCCGGCTGTGAAATATGAGAGAGAGTGAGTCCACCATGGGGGGGAGGGGGGGGCTCCCCAGACTTCCGCTAGCAACTCAGAGACGTAAGACCAATACGGCTTCAAATATGTAGGCCCATGGAGACCCCCTTTCGGCGTGTGCATCGCGAGAAGAACGGCGTCAATCCCGGATCTGGCTCGTTCAAGCAGCTCGGGTGATAACACCAGGTGGGCTTTCCGACGACGGTGGCTTTTGCTTTCTTCGGGAAAAAATGAGGGACGGAAGGATAGCGCTTTCCCGTTGTGGGCCTACTTTTAGTTTGATGGCCTGTCGGTGGTCGGTCCATCGCTGTCTACTCAAAAAAGGCGAGCCTTCCTGAAACTCTATGGGGAGAGCTAGCTCATGGAAAAGGTAATGAGAGAGGGGCAAGACCCAGACGCTTTCATCAGCGAAGTTAACCAACCGAGAGATGAACTGGTGTTCATGGGGGAAGTAATCGATCAACGATGACGGCATACTTGTTGACACAGCAGTGACCTCCGACGCTGTACGAATAGCACACCTAGAACGTCACCAACACTGTACCTGCAGGCAGCAGCGGAGACGGTCTGCCAACGACTCGGTGTTGGGCACCCTCCTGCTCTCAGACACCTCGTAGTCCCGCCGCCGCGGGAACCTTACCCCCGCCTCCCCGAGAAGCCACCGCATGAACACGTCGCAGAGCTTTGCGTTCTCCTCCTGCGGTGGGTCGAGAGGACACCACGACACGGACCGCCGGACGCGGGTGCGGGCGCGATGGTGCAATGCTATTTTTTTATTGCGGCCAGATTGTACCGGTACTGCTGTGGGCAGAAAACACGTTATCGCGGAGACACACACACATGAATGCATGCAGGCATCCAAGTAATTTCGGTCCCCGCGACGGGAGAGATAGACAGCGCTAAAGATTGCGCGCATTATCGCGGAGACACACACATGAATGCACAAAGGCATCTTCTACAAAATGTTTTTTTTGGTCCCTACAACGGCAGAGTGCAGAACTTAAGAAACGGTTAAAGAAAGCAATACCTTGTCCAGCCAAGCGTCCCCAAATATGTCGCTCGATGCCACCACCAGCAGCCGGCCAGGACCCTTCTTTGCCGTAGGTTCGGAGAACGGAGCCGTTTCTTCTACACGGTCAAAAGCAGGCAGGGGTAGAGGGGGGTGGGGGGGGGCGAGGGACGGGTGGGAGGGCGGAGGGTAGTGGAGGAGAGGGGTGGAGGAGGGAAATGACGGGGGGCAACGAGGGGAGCGGAGCAGGGGAGTGGAGGGGTTGGGTCGGGTGGGAAGTGGGGGGGGGGGGGTGGAGTGGAGGGGGGTATCGGGGGGGGGGGGGGGGGGGGGGGGGGTAGAGGGATAACAGCGGGCAGATGAGTGGGCGAGGGACACGGGTGTACGACGGGGGCGAAGGGGGTGCTAAACTCCGAGGCGCAAAAACGCGGCTCGTTTAGAAAACTGAGCTGGATGTTTTTTGTAGTAGCAGAAGGGACTAACAAAGGCATGTAGCAATGATGAGCGCCATCCGCTCTCAGACTCAAATCGACAATGGCGACGGGCCCCACCACCAACTATTACGGAGGACGATAGTAAATAGGACCAAATGTTGTTGGTAAAAATAGATGAATATATAGGTTTTTGTGTCCGCCGTAGGTCCTATTTACTAGGGTCCCCCGTAATAGTGCCCCTTTCAAATCAGCCCCTAGAAGCCACGCTACCCGTACATCACGGAAGGCAACGCATCCCATGTGACCAACGGCTCGATTTCTCCGGCCTAGGCGGGGCACATACAACGAAGACCGTTGGCTTTGGAAAGATATCACACCCTGAACAGATCATGGTCTGTAGATTATATGGATCATCATCTACATCATCTGTAGTATATTCTGTATTTTCCATTTGTGAGAGCTGTGGAGGAGCTGTATGCGGAGAGTAAAGAGCCAACCCTGCCAACTCTAGATCATCTACAGCATATCCTGTACCTGCCGTTATGAAAGCTGTTCAGGATCTGTACACAGATAGGATAGATCCAACCCTGGAAACACTCGGTCATCTGCAGTATATCCTGTATCTGCCGTTACAAGAGCTGTTCAGGATCTTGTCAAGTAAAAATGAAGAGAGTACACAGTCAACCCTGCAAACCCTAGATCATGTACAGTATGCCCTGTATCTGTCGTTATTAGAACTGTTCAGGATCTGTATACAGATAGTGCAGATCCAACCTGAAAACGTTTTCTAGAGCCGTGCAGATCGTACGGCTCCCACCCGGTAACATGAGCTAGACCACACAGATCTTCCTGAAATATCTAGATTATGAAAAGGGGATAGGCCATCTGTCCGACGCGTGGACATTATCCGGCGACTATGAAGAGCGAGCAGCAGCACGAACATCAACCATGCTGTGCGCGTGCCGTGTCGTACATCCGATTGTACTGCAGTTCGGAAACATTTCGGAAACATCCACACCTCGAACAGATCACGATCTAGAGAATCTACAATAGATCCTATAGAGCTGCCGTTATGACAGCTGTTCAGGATCTGTATACAGATAGTACATATCCAAAGCTGGAAACACTTGCTAGAGCCGTGCAGATCGTACGACTCTCACCCGGTAACATGAGCTAGACCATGCAGATTTGTTCTCGGAAAGATCTAGATCATCAACTGGATATTTGATTATCTATCCGTCCGACGTGTGAATATATATCGACGACGTCTTTCCTCAGACGTAGCGCTTGGTGTTTCACTTTTCCCTTACGAGAAGAGTACTAACTGTAGCTTGGAAATTTCTTCCGAGGAGAGTCGCTAAAAAAATTCGCGCGTTATTGAGACCCATGCTACGACGAATAGAGGTAGTATTTTTTTTTTTTCGGCTCCTTAACCCAAAATTCGTCGTTTTTTTTTTTTTTCCTGTTTTTTAATTTATTTTTTTGGGAATAATTTTCGTTGTTTACCTCGGCCATGGGATTTGTTCATCGGGTACGTACATCTTAGCACTTTTTATCGTCCGTATATATATGTTGTTTTTTTTTCGGGAGGGGGGCCTTTAGAGCCTCAAAATGTTCTCCCCATACTAATTCCAACTAACCCCCCCCCCAAAAAAATTGGGTTTCCAGTTGCAAATGCGTTAAGAAAGGAATCGAGGTCCTCAAGGCTGGAGCCCCAGAAAAGTGAAAGGGGAGCCTTCACCGTACCGTAACATGCGTCACGGGTTAGCTTCCGCCTATCGGCACCAATCGCACGGGCTCCCACCGTACGCGGTGACACCTAAGGCCACAGACAAAACAAACAAACGCATCAATCCCCCAAAACGGAAGGCTCTCTCTACTTTCTAAGCGTCGCCGAACATTCCGAACCTCGCTCGCATTAGATACCGACGTCGGACATCTACCCCCTTCCCCCCTCCCCCTCCCCCCCCCCCCTCCCAAGATGATGACATTAGCCGTATGTGATATGGCAAGAGTGTGGTAGACGAGAGGGAAGTGAAAAAACGATCGCTATCCTAGGAGATAGATGGTGGCCGCAGACGGCAAAACAGGGCGGGGACAGGATAAGCAAACAGTTTCTATGTAACATATGGAAGAAGCGTATTGAGTGCCTAAATGTTGGAGGTGTCTCTACTAGGAGTAGGAACGGTGCCCCGTCTCGAAAGGTATGCGTGGTCAATGGTCAAATGACTAAGGCAATCAGCAAATGAGTACGCCCCCTCCCCCTCCCCCCTGCCCCCCCTCCCCCCCCAACCCCCCTCTACTCCCCCCCCCTCCAACACGTCCCCTCCTTCCTCTCCCCGCCGCCTCACCCCGCTCGCTTCCCCCTCCTCCCCCCCTACCCCCCCTCTGGTCGTGTGAAAACCCGACGCGTTCCGTCCCGGCATTGCAGGTCTATGGCCTTACTTTTGGAGGCATGCATGATATAAATACACCCTCCCCCCCTCCCGTCCCGCTGTTCGAACCCACCGTCGTGATCTTCCGGTCGCGGTAGCCTTCCACCCCCCCCAGCCGTCCTCCCCCCCGCCGCCCTCCCGCCCCCCCCGTCCCCGCTCTTTCCCCCGGGGATAACATCCGGAGGGCGCTCCCACACACCCGCGACCGGCCTGTTAAGGGGGTAGGAAATGGGTCCCGAGGACAGGACGGGGTGCGCTGGAGACTGCACCGTCATGGTAGCACCGTATGGATAGACGAAGGCTAGACCTCCGCGTCCCCCCGTCCCGTCTCCGGGCGAGGTAGACGCGTCACCGACACCGTTGGCTCCGCTAGCTGAGTCGTGGCTGCCTCTGCCCCTACCGCTAGCGCCGCCGCCGCCGCCGCCGCCGCTACCGCTGCGGCTGCTGCTGCCGCCGCTCCCGGGCTTGCTGGTGGCGCTGCCGCCACCGCGCCGCGATAGGCTTGCCGCGTCTTTCATGCGCGCGATCTCGGGGTTAAGGATTCCGTGGGAGATGAACGCCTCCTTGGGATGCATGTACTTGTGGTAGGTTGCACGTGCCTTTTGGGGGGGGGGGCGGGGGAAGAAGGAGGGGTAGAGGGGTGGGGAGGGGGAAAGGGGGGAGGGGAGAAGAGGCGAAGGGTGGGGATGGGGCGTGGGGTCATGCACGTTTGTCAACGCACAACTCTGCTGTGGCAGTATATTGACTTGCCAGGCACACGCACGCAGGAAATAGTTGCTTACTCTAAATTCGGTAGTTTGGTTCGATGGTGTTCTGGTGGGCTTACGGGTACGCGTTGCTAGGCAGAGCAGCTTTTCTACAACGCTCGGCGTACGGTTTTGGGTGCGCCGTTATGCAGGTAAAAGCGAAAATCGTTTCGGGTAAAACGGCCAAATTTTTCGTGTAGAACCGGCTAACTTTTTTCGTGTACCAAAACCACTCTTTTTTCACGATTGAAAATTCCGTTCCATGCATGGGTCCAAGCAGGGGACTGAACGAGCAGGGCGAGCGCGCACAAGGTGATGCGCTACTACGCAAATCGTGAAAAAAAACGCATCAAACCAAAGAGGTGCATCAACAGCGCGTGAAAAAGGATCAGATCGACGAGGTGGGTTTACCCGTCGAACCGTGATCGATTGCTCACCACGCTGTCCTTGTGCACGGTCATGCCGTACTCTTCCAGGAGGTAGTTCACGTTCGTCCCTAGCCTCTCTTCCCCCCCCTCTCCGAGCAAAAACGCCGCGCTTCCTCCGCTCTTTAGGTAACCCTTGATGGCTTCGAACTGCAGGCAGACACGCACGTATTGATTGATAATCCCTTTAGCAACTGCAGCGCTCACGTATCAGGGGGCATATGCCGTTTAAAATTAGTGTGGGATACATTCTGCAGCAGTACGATATAAGGGCTAAAGGAGCTCGTGGTCAACCTCGCGGCGTTTTTTGTGTGTTTTTCCCAAGAGAACTCAGGCCAGTGTCGGGAAAGTCTCATGTGCAAGGTTCTGCTGTGCAACCTCTTTGGTGCCAAGCCCAGCACATAGGGAATGCCAACAGGCCGGCGACTGGATACACATATCTCTCCCTGTCTCTACTCCTACTCGCCTCCCCCCTCCCCACCCTCGCTCTCTTCTTTCTGTCCTCCTCTCTCTCTACCGGCCCCTCTCTCCTTCTATCCCCCCTTCGCTCTTTCCTTCGTTCCCAATCGACCACGCCCCCCCGAGGAGCCCGCGCGCCTCACCTCTTCCTGCAGGAATCTCTCCCGCGGCGACCCGAAGACAATCAACGCAACCCCCCTCAGCGTCTCCTCCGATATCTCATCCTTGTTGCTGGGGATAGGGATAGGATAAGGGATAGGGAGAGGGTTAGGGATATGGTTAGGGATAGGATTGGGGTTGAAGGTTCCCGAGTCATTCTACGGTAGCCCCTCCAACCTGTTCTTCTGGGCAAAGTCGCTGGTTTTGAAACCAAATCCCGGCTATATCTCCTGAAACACAGCGTCCCTTGTGCCACTCCGACGTGATCGTTCGACAGCCCTGTGCAAACAAGCTAATATGCACACGTGAAGGCATTTTTTTTTTCTTGGCATAGCACCATCCTTCCCTCGTGTCGAGCAGCAATAAAACTTTCAATGAAAAAAAACGAAAATCGCTTTGTTTTTTTTTTTTATTTTCTTTTTTTTTTTCTTGGGGAGGGAGGGAGGCTATCGTAGAATCAGTCCAACCAATGTAGGGTTAAGCTTAACCAAAATCGATTTTTTTCGCGTTAGGTGTGCAGAGATCCTCTGGTGAGCCAGGCGTGCCTAAAAAAAACAAAAAATGGTACGCCTCTCCCCTAGTACTATGTCAATGAAGAAATACAGTAGCTGGGCCTGAAAACGCTTTGCCATATCGTAGCTAGGGTTTTTTCACGGGTCGCTATCCCAACCAGCGGGTCGGATCAAGAGGCTAAAAACATCTCGCGGGTCGGGTCGGGTCGGGTTGGCTCGGGTCGGGTCGGGTCGGGTCGGGTCGGGTAGTGGCGGGTCGTGGTGGGTCGTGGCGGGTCGGGTCGGGTCAATTCTTTTTCCAAATCTCACGGATCGGGTTGCATCACCCGTAGTCGAGCCGACCCGCGAGGAACGACCTCACCCGTGAAGCTCCCTTGTCGTAGCACGCGTGAAATGAGAAGGTAGGTATGCGTGGCCACGTGGCTTACATTTGGAGCTTGTAACCGCTCTTGAGCCGCCGTGCGAGCTTCTTGAATCCCACCCCCGGATGGTGAGTCTCCCTCTTTGATGCGTCAAACACGATCACTTTCTGGGTACGGTGAAAATAAACAGTGCGGATGCGTTGGACCCACCGTAGCAGACGCGAGGGGGAGCGGGTCGTTTGGGTGGGGGAGGAGGGGGGAGGAGAGGGGGAAGGAAGGGGGGGGGGGGAGAGGGGGGTGTGAATGGTTAGTCGTTTCAGCTGAGCAATTATTCTTGCGGTTGTTGTTGCTGTTGTTGTTGGTGGCAGTGGTGGCGGAGGTCTTGGTGGTTTTGGAGGTGGTGTTTGTGGTGGTGTTGTTTTTTGTGGTGTTTATCGGTGGTTTTGTTGGTGGTAATGGTAATGGTGTTGTCGTTGTTGTTGTTGTTGTTGTTGTTGTTGTTGTTGTCGTTGTTGTTGTTGTTGTTATTGTTGTTGTTGTTGTTGTCATTGTTCTCCTTATGAATTCGTCGCCATAACCTAGTCCGTGGTTACAAGGCATGCATGCTTAACCGCCTCTGGAGGGGAAGGACAAAACAAAACCGCGGAAAAACTGCCATCGATGTCAATTGCTTCGATACCTGGTACGCTTTCGTCGAGCAAAGTGCGTACGACATATATCGAGAGCCCACACCCTACGGCATCACCTGTGTGCGACGTAGAGGCATTCTTTAAACGCAAAGAGGCAACACATACCGCGAAGTTGGGCTTGAAAACCTAGGCTCAAGGCTTAAGCTAATCCCTACAATTCGATCGTCCTCTGTCGACACGCGAAACACCAGGAACTGACCGCCCAACAGAACTACGGCCTGGTACCAGGCATACTTCGACGTACAATACCAGTAGGGAACGTGCTCCTCCGACATCAAATTTTCTTTCCACCATGGGTACTATTCATAGTATTAACAGCAGGGCTGTGAGTTGGCCGGGTATCTGCTTTTGGTTTTCGTCGCTTTTTCTCTCGAGCTCAAATCGTAACAGGGTTTTACCCTCAGCAAACTTCCTGGGGACGCGTGCTACGATAGAGCTATTAAGGTATACCTTTTTTTGGCGATTTTTTTTCTGAATGACGGGGGCTCCTCAACTCAAAAATCGTCGGAAAATTAT
Organism: Undaria pinnatifida; assembly: GCA_012845835.1. NCBI lineage: Eukaryota > Phaeophyceae > Laminariales > Alariaceae > Undaria > Undaria pinnatifida. Next base: position 6,721,733 of record JABAKD010000014.1, read on the forward strand.
GTCATTTTTGTTTTGCATTGTGTGATTCTCGTCGTGTACCTAGGCCGTGGTATTTTTCATCCAGTATATACTTGTAGCAGCTTTTTTTTATCAAAAATCAGTTTTTGGGTTAAGACATGTCTTGTCTTAAGCTCCCAAAATTGGGGAAACCTAAAAAAAAGTGGTGCGCCTCTATCGCGACACGCGTCCTGGACAGGCTGCAGTCACGGGTATCTCCAGTCCCTGTACACGCGCCTTCATTCTCCTCCCGCACAGGGCTTCAGCTTTCCCACTTTTTCAGTTTTCATAGATCTGCTCTTCGATTTTCGTCGGATTTGAGGCATCGAATCTAATTATTTGCTTCGCTACACATGATATGCATTACAGCAGAGAGGAGCACTAACATATATATACATGTGTTACCCCGATTTTTGTTTTTGAGGAGCCAGCCCACAGGAGTGTTACAAAAACCAAGTAAATAGTCTCAAAAAAAGAAACACCCCGTTTTTTCGATTTGCACAGGTGTAAAAAGAATCAAAGCTCCGATTTGTTACTTTTTTTTTCAATTTTTTTTTCGTAGACTTGTTCCAGGAGAATTGCTCCGTTTTCTCATTTTCGTGTGTTCCCCTGATTTCAGATAGTTGGCTGCGCGCGCGGTAATTTGCAGAGTTATACGGCGTCCTTGCGCCTGACCGGCACGTTCGTTTTTGTGGCTCGACGTGTGTTTTTTAGTGCTAAACTACTAAGCTTGCTTCGCCATCCGAAAAAAAAAAACGACAATAGCATGCGACACCGGTTAAGAGTACCTTATTTCTGGCCAGGTTGGAATTCTTCTGTAGGGCAGGGTGTTTCCTACACCATTTTCAGTACAATAGAGAGGTCACATCCTTATTTCGTTTTAAAAAATCGAGCCTTGTTTGAAATTTCTTAAAATGCCAACATTCTTATTTAATTAAGTGCTGTCGCGTAGTGTAGCCGTCGAGTTAAGCCAACCCTTAGCCCTAGTTAAGACAGACCGTCGATACCGAGGGGTACCCGGTTTATTTAAGAGCCCATCGGAACAGGCAAACGTAGCACCTCTCTTATCTCCATACCGATGCTCTTATATCAGATTGATAGGGCTGTGAACCGGCACGACTTAGGTCACCAACTAGTTACTAGTCAGACTAACAGTTTGGTCGTTTTTCGGAGGTGCCAATTTTCGGACTTATTGGGTTTCCATACTCGTAGGAAGGATAGTTGAATGTGGCGTGCGTTTTTTCTCTTTTTTGGCGGGGTCCACCTGGCCGGGTAGGGGCTTATTTGGCTCTTTCCTCAAATTATTTATGCTGGCAAGTCGACCGACCATCAGCTGGTTTCGTCAGCCGACTTTCCATAATACCGACTAATTCTTGGCGTTGAAGTCCTGCCGACTCACAGCTCTACAGATTGGGCATCATACCAGCCACGCGTTGCACCTGGAAGCATAGGATTCATCAGGGACGTGACAATTCATTTTGACCGCGTTTTTTTTTCAAATCTTATCGTGGATGCCCTTACACCGAGCATCCTACTGCTGAAGGATTGTGTTGCGCCCCTGACACTGAAATCATACCCGGTATAGCGCAAGGCTTAAAAACTGCATTCTAGTATCGCGGGGCGCGAATACGCGACCCCCCGGCCGTCTATATCGCGGAGTATGAATACTTCTACCGACGGCGCATATCACGAGGGGTATATATACGACCGACCGCACCGATGTTAGCTAGCTGCAATACTGGGAAAACACGCTTATATATATAGTAGCATTGGGGCAATATGGAACTAGCATTGGGGCAATATGGAACCTAGGAACCGACTACTGCTACGCAGGGGTGCCTCTGGCTCTGTAATGGTCGCTCACACGAGGGTTGCTTGGATGTCACATCTCTGGTATTAGTTGCTTGCTGTTCACCGGATACCTTCCGGCGGAAGGGGGGGGGGGGGGGGGCGTTTGTTCAGGCAGGCGATAACGCCTGCCAGCAATAATGGGGACAGCTGCTATAAATCATAACGCCGCGACAGGGAAGAAGGGATACCATATAACAGAAACCCAAGCTCCGGCCAATCAACTAGCTTCCAAAAATTGAGGTGTGATCTGATAGGCCACTTGATGCACCATGTCCATGGATTTTTCCAGACCTTTCGCCGGGGATTTTTCATCACCACCCCCCCCCCCCTGGATGTTGGACCCAATCAGCCGCGAACGCCGCTTGTCGCTTTTCCAACTCCTAAATATGTCCAAGCCTAATTCCAAGTGTTTGATCTCCATGTCGGGAGTACGGTGCTCTAAAAGGGTTACAACGCAGTGTACCGATGCCTTGCCAGTACTTGGTGTATGCCTTACCAGTACTGTGCTTGGTATAGCGTACTGGTCGGGCAGACTTACTACCTGGAATGTGTCATCCAACTTGGAGACAACGGCAACACAGCAGCGACGTATAGACTACCTGGTAGTCTATACGAGCAGCATTCTCATTTCGATATGCTGTACCGTAGAGTATCCTCTTTGAGCGCCCGCCGGGGCGGCGCCTAAACCTTTCTGGCGAAAAATAACACCCCGGGGCGTTCTCATTGGTATGGGTGTCAAGTCGTTCTGGTTTCTGCTGGAACGATTGTGCTGATCCGTGAAGGCCTCGTACATCAATAGCCTTCGTTTTCCTGTGGGTGAGATCTAACGTGCGAGCCGATCCAGGACATGCGGGTCGAGAGTCGAGACACTGCAGATCGCTTGGCCGTCTTAGCGGGGAGACAAGCACACTAATATATACGACACAGCCAAGGCCTTAAAAATACTCGGGTACGCCGTGTCGTATGGTCATACGCCATCTTTCCTACAAATAAACGGTTGTGTCTGACAGATACACAAGGTACGGCAGCAGCAGCAGTAGGAGATATCTGCAGTCTATCATGTGGTCGTATTAATAGTGACACTACATTGTATAGAAACGACACTCACCCTGGCCTCCGTGATGCCATCCATGTCGCCCATGCTTCATGCACCCCGGCCAAATCCTCCACGCCTCCTTCCCCTGCTACAGCTCTGGCGTGCGGCCTCCCTCCCTCCCGCTCCTCCTCTCTGTGCCTCCCGTGTGCGTGGGACACTCCTGCGAGTGCCAGCGTACTGCGAGGATCGTACCGGTGCGTAAAAAATCCGCTGTCAGATCTTTTTGAAAAACTCCCACAGCTATCACAGATCTGTCGGATATATAATAGAGCTGCGCTTGGCTGAGACACTAGATACTCAGGGAATGGGTGGTCTGTTTGCCAGCTCGCGGCAAGCACCAGTGCGGTGCTCTACTACTTTCTCTAGCGAAAAGGTTGCACGTTGCGAGTTGCGAAACCGGATCGCCGAAGAGGTTTCACTGTTTGTAGAAGGCATGTTTGGCTCGGGATTAGGGATTTAAATTTTCTATTCGGTTCTGCGCAAGACGTGCGTAACGCAGCAGCTGGTGCGTCTGCTGTGCCGGAACTGTGTTGTTGTGGCTGGTAATTGGGCTTGCCTGTTGACGACTGCTGCAAACATGGGGTGCGTTGCTTCTGCGGAAGAGGAGAAACCGACGGTGGTCGCGTCGCTCGCGGAGAGGGAGGCGCAAGCCAGGGCCAACAGGAAGGTGGCGAAGTCGATGGTGCACAACTTGGTCCACGAGGAATTTGGTCGGTAAGAGGTAGTATATTCAAGTCATTATTGATTGTTTTGACATCCCATGTCGGATCCTGTTTCTTGTTCATGACGTGTACATTCCAGTGCCACGATGTATGGTCGAAAATATAAGGATCTATGTGTCGTAATATTAATAAGTAAGTCACTATTAAAGTTACGTCCATAATTATATCGGTACGGTACAGGTATGTCACTTGTATCTGCCCGTCTTGCTGAGGGCTTTGGCGACAGCGCAGTCAGAGCTATGACGTTCCGAAGGACTTAGGGGAGCGTGTAGGCTCTGGCCGTAGCGACAGCAACTGCTGTGCAGCCTGCGCTCTCCCTGTCCTCGCAGTGGTCTTCCATCTCGACCAAAGGAAGATGCCACGCAAGCGCGGCGTTGCGTGCTGCCATTGAAGTTCTACACAACTGCTAGTGGTGCTGCTGCACACCGCACACCGCACACTGCACACTGCACACTGCACTGCACTGCTGCTGCTGGCGCTGATCTTTTTCCACCTGGATGTATATGCCGTTGAGCGTTGTTGATGTTCTCAAATTAACTCGCATGAGTCGAGTCCGTGGTCACAGGACAGGCTCCGGTCACTCCGGGAAAAAATTAAGCAAACCGAAAGTGCTATGTATACCTGGCATATCTCATAGCTGAATGAAAAGCAGGCGTGGCACGTCATAAATCCGCCAAAAATATAAAAATGAAATCAGAAGTCAGCGCACGCACGTCCCAGAGGCTCATATACTGGTACATACGGTTCAAGACTCGCAGCTGATCCCGCCTACACCGCATGCCACCCAGGAAACCAAACCAATGTATAGATCCGAGGAGAAAATAACACATTAGTCCCTCGTAGAGTTTGCGAAAAACCCTCTTTGCGGAACTACCCCGCTTCAATAATCCCCCCAAAGGTACGAGGGTAGCATTTATTTGCGGTACTAAAACACAGCAAGAGAAGAACAACGAGATTCCCGAATTAACGAGGAACTTGCCCAATCGAATTTCGATTTTTTTTTTTAATTTAATGAAAAAGCACGAAAAATTCAACTTTGGTTCTTATCAAGGAACGGCGCAGTGCGTTCTAGGAAATAAAAAATTTCAAAAAACGCAAAAGGGTCAACGAAGACCCGTGGGCAACGACCGAGGCGAGCGATGGCTCGCGTCCTCCCCGGAGCGCCGCGGCTAGCGGCAAATTCTTTTGGCCGGCAGCGGCTTGGAGGCTATGGCTCTAGGCGTCTCTTGGATGGGCTGGCGCCACCCCGCCGCTCGACACGGGCAGCAGCGACGGGAATATAGCGGTCGAACTTCTGAGCGAAGTCATCATGTGGTAGTTGGTCGTGTAACTTTCGAGGTGAAGGGCGACGAAAAACTGGGTTTGCGGCGGGTTCGGTTGTTTTCGAAGCGTCGCAGGCGGTCTACGCTGTGCTAAGGACCTTCGGAGGCCGCGCTGCGGCTTCTCCGGTGGTCCTACCTCTCGCAATGGTGGCTTCTCGCCTCTCAATCAGCCGACGACATGGCACCAATTCGCGTGGCCGGCTTCGGTTACACAGAACAAGCAATGTCTAGGTGGACCAACTCCCTAAATTCAATTTCGATTTTCGACGAAATTCGACCGAGAAAGTCTTTTTTTACTTCTCTGTTGAATTTGATTTTTTCGTAATAATCCTGAGAATGCCTGCTTGGTGATTCATTTCTTGACCAATCAGATGCAAATTAAATTCAATTCTATGAAAAAAATCGAAATTCGATTTGGCAAGTTCCTCGTTAATCTGGGCCCTATAATAGAAGACGAATCAAGAAAAATGATCGAGATGTCGAGAGACGGCGCTTTTACCCCTTGACGGACGGGGTCAAGGCAAATGCCTTGACGGATGTGCCTGGACGGTAAAAACCGGGGACACCAATTAAAATCCCCGTTTTCTGGAGAACGCTTAACCATATTTTTTATATTTTTGAAAACCTGTGTTTTCTCCGTTCTTGGTGGGATTTCCGTTTTTTTTCCGCCATTTTTATTCGGCCGTTTTTTTTTTTTCTCTTCTCGTTCGGAGTTCATATCTACATCAGTCTACAGTCTACAGAATGCTGCAGCATACTGGTATATCTGATTCCACGAGCAACGAGCACCACAGCAGTAATATCGTCGTATCTCGGTCCTTCTTGATGTGTTGGTGTGTTGGTCGCATTTTGCATGCACCAGTCTGTTCGCATACATCGAGAAGCGGCGCAGACCGGGGGGAAACGTTTCCCCACGTTAGTGGAGTATTAGTCCGTTTGACCACTGGCAAAAGTTTGACCAATATAGCTTACCCAAACTAAGCCTTATAACACTATCCCCCCTGAAACGGCGGGATAGCAGGTCGGCCGGATATACGGCGGACCTGTCAGTATCCAAGCCGTTTCATTTCCTGGCATACCCCGGTGAGAGTATTTTTCAAGTTCGACAATGGGAAAGTCCGAAAAAGTTTTCATAGTGGATGTGGGGCTTGACCCCACGACCCAAAAAAACCTTGGTCTGTCGACGACGCCATTTGTTAAGGTATTAGTGGGGTATTAGGTCGTTTGACCACTTGCAAAAGGTTAACCGATAGCTTACTCAAACTAAGCGTTATAACAGCAGCCCAAGAAAGACATCCATGGTGGTCTGATACTTCTGCTTACTGGCTGCAGGCTGTCTATGTCTGCCTCGGCGCTGCTGCTGCTGCTGCTGCTGCTGTGCTGTGCTGGTGCTCTGGCGCTGGCACAGCACGCAGCACGCAGCAGCCAGCAGCACAAAAAAGCAAACAACAATATAAAGGGTTTCCACTGGGATATTGAGGCTTTTTCCAGAGGGGATAGGGGACATTCCGCCTGGACGGATGGAAAATGCCTTGACGGACGCCCTTGACTGACTGCTTGTCGGTTGCCCGTCTCCTGACATCTTCTAAATAATACGTACTTGAAACGTTGCGTAGACTCGCCAGCAGGGGGGGCGTAGTGAGGGAAGACAAGCGACAACACAGCTCTACGAAAAATACGACAAAAAATACGCGTCCGATCTAAGCCAACGAAAATTGAAAAGAAGACAACCACGTATATGTTACACGTCGTAAGTGAATATATACCAGAGCTCGCCTGCGGGGGTTGGGTCAGGGATGGGTGGCAAACAATATCAACCAACCAACCAGCCAACGCTATCAACACGCATGCGTACGAAGGACCCAAACCAATTGGAAACTAATAAAATACGGAAACAAGACGAAAAAAAAGGAGAGTAAGCGAGGAAAGGAACGAACACCATGACAATTATCATAGCAGATCCTAGAAACTGGCTGAAAACGGCATTGGGCACATGAAAGACATCAAGTGCATGAAGGGCACTGGGGGAAGTACACAGCAACGCGAAGAAATTCGGGCTGCGTTATGCTAGCTACTTGACGGCCATGGGAGGGGACACCAAACGTCATGACGATGATGGCCAGACCCAGACTTCCATCTCTCGGGCAGGACGCCCCCCCCCCCCCCCCCCCCCCCTCCCTCGCCCCTCCCTGCCTCGCCCGCCCCCCTGCCCCCCGCCGCGTAGAGATGCCGACGGTGGGTGGCGCTGCCGCGGCCTTCGCTTGTCGCTCTGCAGCTCTACAGCTCTCCGCGGCATGCCATTTCCGCATGAATGCAGCTTCCCCCTCCTCCACCCGTCGAAGCCATCTGCCGGCCTTCTGTGCAGCCTTTCGCCACCCTTCGAACTTAATGCCAAATTCCGTGGGATCTTCCTCCAGGCGCACCATTCAATTCTTCTCTTGCCCCCCTTAGTACCCCTTGCCCCCAACCAGCTCCCCAAACATCACCCTCCGAAGCAGACAGACGCTCCTCCCCCGTACGTGCCACGAATCCCGCGAACAATGACGTGAGTCGTATTGAAATACAAAATAATCTTATATTAGGTTTTTACTGATGAAAACTTACTAAAAACGAGCGACCAGTGTAGTACGCAGCTTACAAAGATGAGTATCGACCCTAAATTCGACGAATTCACAGCTGACGTTGTTAGAATACTTTTGCTACTCGTAAATGTCCTCTGTTTCCGCACTATTGTCGCCTCTACGCCGTGGGAGTCTGTCTTGGAAAAAGCGCGTCGGCCTACGAGAGGGTGTGGTCATCGCGCTTCCGTTTCCGCCAGCCGAGGCATCAGAAGAGCATGGAGTGGTGAACCAGTCGCAGCCTGTCGTTTGTCAGGCTTGTTCGGGTTCCACGCCACGCACGCACCCGTGGAGTAGTGCCTCGATTACCTCGGTTTTCAGCATCCGCACCTTGAACCCCAAGCGCACACCCGGGCGGTCGTAAGAGTGTTTCACTGCATGCCCGCGGGTCGTCACTCTGACAGCACTCCAGACAGCAGGCGCGTTCGTCTATACTCACGACTACCGTGCAGTTCGTACGGTGCAGGCAGCCCAACCGCTGTAGTTTGTAGCCGCGAGTTGGTTAGTTGTGGGGACGGGTGAACTCTATGCTGCAGTTGAGTGGATACCCGCGGCCATGTGAGTTCAGTTTTATTTGACCTTTTCACTTGTGCGCCTTTTTCCGTATCGTGCGTTTTTAGGCGGGAAAGCGTAGTATTTCCCTGACGAATTTTGATTTCACTTGGTTTTTCGGATCTTCCTAGGGCTCCAGCACCTTTGTGTGACCACGGACTCTAGTTTTTTGACAAGAGTTAATGTGAGAAAACAACAACAAACAACAAGAGCATACGAGAACGTACTACATTTTTTTTTTTTTTTTCCCAAAACCGTCAGATTTATCCCCTTACAAGAATTTATAGCTTCCACGCACAAATTGCCCGCCCGTCCCCCCCCCCCCCCCCCCCTTCCCCCCCCCCTCCAACCCCACTCGCTTTTGATCGAAACCAGGCCCCCGCGCCCTTTAAAACTCCGCACCCCCCCTCACCGGTTATTCGACTTACAGGATTCACTTGATAAACGGATACATTTCCCTCCACAGCTGTCAGATTTTGTCCCCCTCAGAAACGGGTTTTATAGTTTCCGCGCACAGACTGACTAACATCACCCTGTTGACCCTGATAGCTACACTGTAGTTGTAAGGGGAGTCGCCGACCTATATCCTTCATGAGGACACACAACTCGTAATACGCGCGATCGGAGTATCACACACAGCTTGCAAAGATGAGTTTCGACGGAATACACCAACCTAGATACCCGTCGCCTGGAGCACCAACCACCGATGCCTACTCTACAGCAGTGTGTATGTTCTATGCTTTAAACTGATATTTCCGCCCATCTACGTGTAGCCCAGCCAGAGAGAGACGAGCACTGCTGTGTTCACGAACTGCGAGACAGATACACATTGCAATACAGCAAGGTGAGTTGGCCGTGCAATGAACCGCAATGAGCACGCGGGAAAAAAAGATATGCGAGCCAGCACACCAGACCATTTGCAACAAGAAGGAAAGAAAGAACAAACAAAAACGATAGTAACGAAAAACGAAAAAAACAAGCAGTACCGCTCGCTCGCGTAAACACTCCATACACGAGCTGCGGCGGAGTACCAAGCAATAGCAAGACATGCAATCATACATCGAAGTATGGACTATACGAACAAACATACCGGACTATACGAACAAACATACCGCAAGAGCCAAAACTACCCTCATGCTCATCGCGGTTGGCATTGCATGGCCAAAATCACTAACCCCCTTGCTGTGTGTGCAATATTTTATGCATCTCTGTCTCGTACCTGGTAGGTTGTGGCCCCAGAGCCCGTTTCTTTTTGACAGGGGCTATCAGCACGGGCACATGATATCCTGTAACTCACACTATAACACTTATTGTTTCATGCGTACTCTGACTTGCGTGTCCAGGTTTTTGACTCGTGTTCGGATTATCTTATTTTGGTTTTACTTTACTTTATTTTATTTCATTTCATTATGTTTCTTTTCCGAGCTTTGGCTCTCCTTTCCGGTTGGGTTGTTTCTTCGATTTCCCCTTAATTTTGTTTGTTTCATTTTTTGTTTTATTTTTATCTTTGTTTTTATTTGTTTTCTTATTTTGTTTTTGTTTTTTTTTGTTTCTGTTTTTGTTTTTGTTTATTTCGTATTTCTCTCTTCCAATGTATTTCTGTTGCTGACGTATGTATGTTGTGCCTGTCGTACCCAGTACTAGGGCATGACATTGCGTTGTCGAATGCATTACGATGCATTATCTCTGTGTCGTGGCTTGTGACCACAGAGCTGATCTTTCTAGGGTGAAGAATCAGTACGGACACTGGGTGTGCTGGATGTCGACGAGTAGAAGAACGGTTTAATGTGAAGAACACACACACTCTATTCAACAGATTTCTGGTTTTGTCCCCCTCACGCGGATTGAACACAGCAGTTTCCGTGCGCAGGACAAGGCTGAACGCGTGTTAGTAGTCCTGTTGACCCTGGCATTAGCAGGGGAGTCACCGACCTGTATCCTTCACGAGGGTATAGTCTACACAACCCGTAACACGCGCGATCGAAGTATCACACGCAGCTTGCAAAGCTGAGTTTTGATCTAAAAACCATTTTGGTCGATCTCACAGCTGAAGTGTATTTTTATAATATCCTGTAATAACTCGTAATATCCTGTAATAACACACATGCTCAATTTTGTTTTTGTTTTTGTTTATTTCGTATTTCTCTCTTCCAATGTATTTCTGTTGCTGACGTATGTATAGTATGTTGTGCCTGTCGTACCCAGTACTAGGGCATGACATTGCGTTGTCGAATGCATTACGATGCATTATCTCTGTGTCGTAGCTTGTGACCACAGAGCTGATCTTTCTAGGGTGAAGAATCAGTACGGACACTGGGTGTGCTGGATGTCGACGAGTAGAAGGACGGTTTAATGTGAAGAACACACACACACACACACACACCCTGAAGACTACCCTCTGGTCTCTGGTGCTGCCACAAATTTCATCACCAGACGTGTTTAGAGCAGTTCTACCAATATAAAATAGGTCCGTAAACATCATATGACGTATGGTGTATGATACACGTACATATAACGGCATGATACCGACCAATACGTATGATATGTACATTGTTGTTGTTGTTGTTGCTCTCACATTAACTCGCATAATCAAGTGCGTGGTCACAGGACAGGCTCCAGTCACTCTGGAGCTGAAGAATACCCCAGGGAAAACACACACACAACCCAAGGTGGTACACGCATATATCACAGCTGACGCAATTCATGCCTCCACCAGAAACATATAAAAGTGAAATCGGGAGTCAGTCTACGATGTGCCAGGTCCAGGCCGGTGCATACGTCTCACTACTCACGCCTGGAGGAACCAAATATTCCGATTGCCACCCAAGTAAGACTACCACGTAAATATTACACGTAGTATCTATCACTACGCATACGCACGACAGGCATAAGTCAATTGGAGAAAAAGAAACAAAAGAAAAGAAAAGAAGATAAAGGAAAGTACATACGACAGCATGATACCGACCAATATCAGCATCATACCGGCATACCGACCAGTATGCCACGTGTCTCTATCGACATACGACGCGTATGAAAATACGTGGAAGTGTGGTGAACTAAAGCTTTATTTTTCCCCCATCCGCCGGAGGATAAAAAAAAAAAAAACCACGTGTCCTCGCAACGTCGCCATTAGTCGCAATACCTGGTGTGTGTGTGTGTTCTTCACATTAAACCGTTCTTCTACTCGTCGACATCCAGCACACCCAGTGTCCGTACTGATTCTTCACCCTAGAAAGATCAGCTCTGTGGTCACAAGCTACGACACAGAGATAATGCATCGTAATGCATTCGACAACGCAATGTCATGCCCTAGTACTGGGTACGACAGGCACAACATACATACGTCAGCAACAGAAATACATTGGAAGAGAGAAATACGAAATAAACAAAAACAAAAACAAAAACAAAAAAAACAAAAACAAAATAAGAAAACAAATAAAAACAAAGATACCTGGTACGTACTAATGTATAAATAAAAATACACTCCGAGGATTTTGTCGAGACTCATCTTTGCAAGCTGTGTGTGATACTGCGATCGCGCGTATTACGGGTTGTGTGTATAGGGTTTTTGGCGGCTGACGCCGCCCGCTCAATGAGGCGAGAGAGAGCCCAAGACCTTGATTCTCGCCGCCAGTTGATTCGTACATAAACACAACCATTCAATCGGTCGTACTCACAGCTGACGTTTTAATTTTTTCTTCACTTGTAGAACGCAGTGAATTGTGCAAAGGATAAAATGCAGCGTTGTTACTTGGTCATTGGCATCGTTGAAGTAACTTGACCTGCTTCGTCACCGCGGGCCTGGGTTGCAGAAGGAGAAAGGAAAAGTGCGAAGACGAAGTAGTACAAGGGATGAGCAAAAAATGGATTATAAAAAAGTCCGCCCGACCAACCTGGCCCAATTAATTGCCCAACGGACATCTCCGATTTTTTTTTTTTATCCTTCATGTGAGGATTGCAAAATATAGAGCACGGCGCGAACGACCTTCCTTAAAATTTGTGAAGCTGTACTACTGCCGTGTATTGACGACCAGGTTTATTTCACAAACACCATACCTGGTACCATAAATGAAACACAGATCTAACAGGTACCGCGCAGCTTGCGAAGTTGAGTTCCAACTATTCAATCGGTCGTACTCACAGCTGACGTTTTCAAGCTTTCTGTAAAATAATACTTCGAAGTAGTTCCTTCGAGCAGCACAAGTTCACCGTTACAAAGGTCATTTTCTTTCTTGTTGCGAGTAACCTGTTTCTTTTTGCAAATAACCTGTTGGTGCTGTTGGCGTTCATATTTTTTGCGTTAGTGTTCATCGCCGTTGGCATTGCATGGCCGAGTCTCTCTCGAGTGAGGTATCGAACGGACACATTTTTAGCGACCGAGAAAAATAAACGGTGTATGTAGCAGATACAACAGGTATTGTGGGAAGCAGGGTTAGCGAAACGAAAACAAACGCGGTGGTACGTATGATCCTGATAGCTACACTGTAGTTGCCAGGGGAGTCGCCGACCTATATCCTTAATGAGGACACACAACCCGTAATACGCGCGATCGGAGTATAACACACATCTTGCAAAGATGAGTTTCGACAAGATATTCGATTTCACAGCCGGAGTGTATTTCAATTTTTATTATATGTAGCGGATTGGAAGATAATCTACTGGCTCGAGCTGACGCTAGGAACTGGCGGTCCGCAGGATGTTGCCACTCACTGCTGCCCTCTTGTTGTGGAGTCATCCCACAGCACCAGTAGGGGTGCAAGCGGATTCCAAGAAAGTTCTGAGGTCCTGTCATGAGGAGCAGCTCAACTTCTCACCCGAAAAAAGACTTGGACGATGATAAGACGTTCGTTCGCCCAACCAACCCGACCGAACAAGTGTATTCGCGACGAGTAGTCCTACAGCAGTAGTACAACAAAGATGCTCGTCAAAGTATCCGACTGACCGGTAGGTCCCCGCTTGAGGAGTTCAACGGGACAGGTACATTATTTGTTTATCCAACAACTGCATCCCCTACCTCTGGGACGGGCCCTGGGCTGGTTGATAGTCTGGAGAGCCGTATCGGCGAGTTCCCGGTCAGCGGATACAGAATCGGGACTGGTGCTTCCTGCGGTCGAGGTTCACCTCTTTTTGGGGGGGGTCATCAGTTAACCCTTTTAACACCTTAGTCCCGACGTGGGGACAAAACACTTGGATTTACGACATATAATTTTAGGAGTTGGAAGTGGGCCACCGCCTTTATAGTTGGAAACCCGTTCTGGGGGGGAAAAGATGTTGAAATGGGTAGAAGGGGGTAGTTCATGGCTCTGAAGGGGTTAAAACGTATGCCACGTTTACGGTAAAAGGTTTGCCTAGGGTTTCCTCGCTTGTTGGGGAGCTGTAAGCCCACACTCGAAAAAAAAAAAAAAAATGGGAGAAAACTGCAACCGCAACCCGATGAACAATCAATCCGGTCGAGGTGCACGTTTTTTTTTTTTTTTCAGGGTCGTCGCTTAACGCCTGTACAACTGGAAACCCGATTTTTGGGGAAAAAATACTTGAAATTGGTGTAAGGGGTCTAAAGGGGTTATAAGACGCATGCTACGTACGGTAGAAGTGCTACCTAGGTTTTTCTGGGGTTTCCTCATACCAGGTATAACACTGGGGTTTTCTAATACCAGGTACGATAACACAAAAAAAAGCCGGGGAAAACCGAAAGCTAAATAAAAGTCAGCGAAGAATATTGCCAAACAAGAATAGTGACCTCCCGATTGTGTTGGGTTAAGGAGGCCTGTCATTCAGACAACGTGGCAGCCAAAAAGGGGTATACCATACCCATAGTACCTCTATCGTAGCCATGTGTACGAGAACATATGCTACGGGGTAGCCAAAAAGGGGTATACCATACCATAGTACCTATATCGTAGCCATGTGTAGGAGAACATATGCTACGGGGTAGCCAAAATAGGGTATCCCATACCATAGTACCTCTATCGTAGCCATGTGCACGAGAACATGTGCTACGGGGTAGCCAAAAAGGGGTATACCATACCATAGTACCTCTATCGTAGCCATGAGTACGAGAACATATGCTACGGGGTAGAGGTGTCGGAGGCGTTTTTTGTTTCCTGAGGCTCGTAACCACTTGCTCCAGGAAAGAGCGCTCTTGAAAACCTCAAACCCTCCTAAATCAGATTTTGAGTGAACTGAGAGGACAACCCGACGAAGAAAACCCATGGCCTACGCACCAAAAAAACGTCACACTGCGAATCAAAGAATGACGTTCCGACGATTATTGGGTTAACGCATTTACAGCTTGAAAACCCTTTTTTTTACCTATTTACTTGAAGTTAGTGTAGGGAGGGATTTTGGGGCTCTATTAATGAAGGAGTTGTACGTAGGGGTTAAGGAGCCCCGTGTCATTCAGAAAAATATTTTCGTGCTGGAACCTCTATCGTGGCACGCCTAGAAGAACAAGTGAACCCTCATTCGGTCTATAGCGTGATATAGTAGCTTATGCGGCAAACTCTTCACCTTGGCCTGCCTCCCCCACGCTCCACAGTTCATGCGACTCGACGAACACCTCACGGCGCTTTGCGCTTGGTGTACGCGGTGCCGGCCTGGTCGGTGACAACCCTACATGCTCCGTCCCGGCATTGTAGGGGTGCGAGGGTGTATAGTCCATAGTCATACGACTACAGCCATGCATGAATGTCGGTACCCCCCCACCCTGTGCAAGCAATGCCTGCCTGGTCGGTGAAAACCCTACATGCTCCGTCCCGGCATTGTAGGGGTGCGCGGGTCTATAGTCCATAGTCATACGACTACGGCCATGCATGAATATCAGTACACCCCCCCCCCCCCCCTCACCGTGTGCACGCGATGCCTGCCTGGTCGGTGCAAAGCCCGACATGCTTCGTACCGGCATTGTAGGGGTGCGAGGGTGTAATACCTACTAATACCTACTAATACCTACTAATACCTACTAATGGCTAATATACCATGTAGCCATACCACTACGGTCATGCGTGAATATCAGTACACCCCCTCCCCCTCACCCTGTGCACGTGCTGCCTGCCTGGTCGGTGAAAACCCGACATGCTCCGTCCCGGCATTGTAGGGATGCGACGATCTATGGTCATCCTGCAACTACGGCCATATGCATGATATGATTAGTACAACCCCCCCTCCCTCCCTGCTACGACTGAACGCCGTCTTCCGCCCGTACTTCTCCATCTGTATTGTACGACCGGCAGCGATGTGGGGGAGTTGTACGACATCGACGAGGGCGTTCTTGGAGAGGGGATTCAGGGGGTGGTGCGGACCGTCGTTCACAAGCAGACGGGGCTTAAGTACGCTATGAAGACCGTGCCGCTGGGAGCTGGGCAGGTGAGATTATTTTCCGCATATCGGCACGTGCTACTAATTGTACGGTGGAGAAGTGCACTGGTTCTTTTTTTTGTTTTCGCTTTGTGAGGGTGGTGGCTTGTGGAGCTCTATCAAATGCCTCACCTCGAAAACTGATTTTGAGGAGGCTGAACGTACTCCATGGCCCATGTATTGCCCCAGTTACTTTTGGAGTTTGTTTTTTTTTAGCTTGTTTTTGCGGTGGGAAGGGGTCACTCGTGAAATCATCCCCCCTCTATTCCTTTGTGGTAGTGTGAAAACAAGTCCATGCTGACCCGTCATGTGGAGGCGCCTTCGCCGGCTTTTGTCCCACAAATCGTACCAGATAAATTACCAAATACATTTCCCTTTATGGAGATTTGTTTTGAAGCTGTTCATTGTGTTTTTGTGCGTTTTTTGTCAAATCGCGAGAGGGCGTCGACTCACTCTAACCCCAACCCTAGCCGTAACCGTAACCCAAACCCCAACCCCAACCGTAACCCTAACCCTAACCCCAACCCTAACCCCAACCCTAACCCAGGCTAGGGCTCCGACCCGAGCGCGGCTTCGCCGCGCGTTTCGGAAAAACTGATAAAAAATGTATATCCTTAATGAGGACACACGACCCGTAATACGCGCGATCGGAGTATCACACACAGCTTGCAAAGATGAGTTTCGACTAAATATTCGATCTCACTGCTGGAGTGTATTTTCATTTTTTATAATTTAGATCATGATGTATATATAGATCCAAGATCGTGAATCTATATATAGATCATGGACGTCTCCGACGATTTTGGGCCCCGTCATTCAGAAAATGATTATGCCAAAAAATGGTATATACCTCTGTCGTAGCACGCGTCGATCGGACAGATCACGATATAGATCGTATAGATCATATAGATTTTCCATGTAATATGTCTGTCGTTATGGTTGGTATGATTGAGAGCAGGATGTATGCAGTGTTTCAGACACAACCAAGAAAACGTTGTGCTAGGAGACCATTCAGATCACAAACGCACGGCTCCACACCCGGCAACATGATCTATCAGTAGCCTTGTTACGAGACGTCTAGATTATAATCTAGGATAACATATGGAAATCGGGGAATATTTTTACGCATGTGTGGGTTTAGATACCCAAGGTTCGACTCGAGGCTTGCAGCAGTTTATCTTTCATATGCCTAGCATGGATACACGCCAGGTGATGGGTGACAGACTCGACGGCGAGCCTGGAACGAGAGGAAGAGTGACAGATGTGCGTGACGTTTCTGCTCACACCTCCAATGGTCTCGGGGGCAATACTACCAATCGTAGTTCGTCCGTCGACGAGGCATTGTACCAAGATCTTGCGATCATGGGAGATCTGATGTCACAGTCGTACGGTAAGAAACGAAGATCTTATGACCAGGTGAATTGGTGATGCCTGCGTTGGAGACCCTTACGGTGATCTCCGGATCATGTGCAGGTCGGACGAGACATGTCTCCCGCATCACCCCTCAATGTTTGAGCGCTTCATACTGAAAAACCCAGTATGCTTTTGAATATTCTTTGGACAAGAGACACGTTACCATTTTCTCTACCAATTCTAAGTCATTGTACAGCAGTAGTAGTTGGTGTATAAGCCTTGCACTTGACAATCAACTAGCCTTGCACTTACTTGTCAATCAACTAATCTTGCCACTCCTTGCGCAGCGAAAACCACGGGCTTATATGAGCATGATAGAATTTTATCAAAACGTTTCAGTCATATGCATATGTACCATTTTGATTTTTTTGCCTAGTCCGTCCCTTTTTCTCCGCCGGCGCAGAGTTTTTTGGTGTGCTTTCTTCTGCAATGCGATCAGACTACCCGTCGGTATATTATCAGCCGTGTGCCGGGCTCATGGGACGTCCGTGGCGCGAGCTATGGCCGCGGAAAGCCGCCGAGACTGGCTCTATTTTGCGGGGTATGAGACACTTCTGTCCCCGGGCAACCACACACTAGACGCATTTAAGCCTCGAGGTTAGGTCTTGAGTACTTCCAACTGGAAGAGCTAGGCCATTCGATATTTCGACCTTAAACGCATAAAAAAAACACCATATGCCTAAAACTCGAAATAGTGGTCTCTTTCAGTACGCATAAAAAGAAAAGCCGAGGAAAGATCAAACTACTTGAAAATAGACTATGATATTTCTGCACTACTCCAGACGCAGATGGCAAGACGAGGATTTATGTCATGAGTCGTGGGTGGAAACTTCGAGAAAGACCCTCCCCTGCCCATGCTGTGCGAGCTTGAACAAACGGCCAAAACAAATAACTGGTGCCTGGCAAAAACATTGAGTGCTTCGTACTCCATACTCGGTTCATATGTAGGATACCTCGCAGGCGTCTGCCGCCTTCGGTGTGCCTCAGTGTGGCAGTCAGTACAGCAGCACAGCAGGACTGGCCCTCAACCCGGTTCAATTTCCACCGTCGAAATGTAGGCATCCATCTGATGTTTCCTCGAGCTTTTGTCGTCTGAAATGCTGTTGTTTGCTGGAAAATACTCGGAAAATTGCTTCAAATATGCACTTGGGCCAAAATGTGCCCAAGTGCATATTTTGGGAAAATCCACATCTCACCGTGGTCTGCCGTGGTCGTTAGGTCGATAAAATAGACCTATTTGTAGACATTTAAAACACGATAGGGCTTAATTTGGTTTAGAGCCTAAAATATAGGCATATCGTCAGGCTTAAATACGTCTACTACACACACGGTGGAACTTTAGTCCTCGCACGTACATCAGGGTGGCATCAAAATGTATTTGCGAGAGAATTTTCCCGCACTGCTAGACGCGGGCGCGGTGTATATGTACCCGCTGCAACGACGTGAACTACGTATGTCATTACTGTGAGTTCTCCCTCACAATTGACACGGTGGTTACCATACAGCAGTAGCGAAACCTGTATAAAGAGATATAAAGTAGCAACACAACCCAAGCAAAAGTAACGATGTGCACACAACAGACCATATCGGCAACAAACATCGGTATAAGCACGCGGGGAAAAATACTGGACACAGAAAACAAACAACAAATTGACACCAATGATTCCTCTAACAGCAGCGACAGCAGTACAAACCCATCAGACAGCGAAAATGATCAAGACAACAACAGCGGCAACAATAACAATTCTGGTCAATGGTCCATTATTCCCGAGATTGGTGATGGTGCATGTTTATTAAGATGTATCTCGCGTCGTGTGCACAACAACCCAGCTTTACATCACATCGTCCGTGCACATATTATTGCCCACATCACAACCAATTTGTGCACCGTTATCCCAGGATCAGGTTTCAACACTTTCCACGACAGCATCTTAGCTGGAGCAAATCAAGAACTTGTGGAAGTCGCTGGATCTCAACCTACTACATATTCGAGTGTTGAAGAGTATCTCCACTTCATGTCACAACCTTACGCATATGCTACAAACGTAGAATTAGTTGCTGCCACGCAGTTATACGGAGTGGACTTTCGAATAACTTATCACACCGAGCCTCAGCAATATCCCAACCCTCCTCCTCCAAAAGTCTGTGATATCTTATTATATTATCCACATTCTTTCCACTACGCATCCCTCCGATATACACCTTCTGCATAAATACTTCATCATCATCAGTTAGTTGTAGTCATTCGACTTGCGTCGCCCCCGGGAGGCACGTGTCCACCTCCCGAAGGGGAACCTTGTATACCGTACGATGTACAAGGGCTTCGCTCGCGGGCGGCTGGGCGCCGCCCGCTACGCTTGCGGAAGGAGGAATGGACATGCAGTAGGAAGGCGGAAAAGAAGCACAAATGGCGCAACTGGCGACTTGAAAATGCCAAGAGGTCCATATATAGTACAACGGTACAGGATAAAGACGATTATGATTATGAGTTTGTTATTATCATCCATTTGCCCAGTCCATGATGGGCACGTCGGAGGACTTACTTGGCATATCCTTCCACCTCTCAGGTAGCACCTGTACACTTATTAATAGCTCTCTCTAAGTCGATCATCAATAATAAATTATCGCAGTGCATAAACACCAGGCACGCGCTTTTTCAAGGATAGAGACAGGAAAACTACAACTTAAGATGTAAAGGAGCGCAGTGCCAAAAAAAACATGCTGGAAGCAGGAACTTGAACGCACACACCGCAAACATGTGAAGTACATTTGTATTCCTGAAAGACGAAGAGCACGCATTTAGGCATAGTTCTCAAAAAACGATGCTGGTATAATAAACCACAACTCAACGTTCTATAAAGAACGTGCTGTCAACACTGCTTCCGAAGGAGCATGCAGGCTTGCTTGGACTCTTCCTCCTCAGCGGAGGTACCCAGCACCTTGCACTCTTGTTTTTTGTCGATGATCTTGTGGATCTGTCCACAAACGTTGAAGCATGGCGGGAGGACGTCGATAAGTATGCGTAAAAAAGTATTGGTACTTCTCTCCAGCAGACGTCGTAACCATCCAAATTATTGGAGCTCCTTTCGTTGTTGGTAATTGTTGTGGTATTGTTGTACTTGCTCTTGGTACTCGGAAAAAGAGCCGCACTTCATAGACTATATCCGCACGCCATCCCCTAGTCTTGAGCAAGAGACATGGATGTCTCGACTCGTGACACATAGGACGCAAGATAAGAGTAGAACGTACCTCGATGTCGAACGCCCTCGTGGCACCGTGGGAATGGAATGCGGGATGTATATCGAGCAAGTGGTCGCCTGCCTTCTTCAGGAGGTCACCGACCTTGATGTCGCCGGTGCACTTCGTGTTTATGTCCTCGCCGACTTGGCGGCCCTCGGCGGCTGCTTCGCAGGGCTTCTGCAAACGACAACAACGGATGGGAATACCTTGCGTTCAGTGAATGTTCAAAATAGTAAGGCCACGTAGCTGTCGTCGATTTCCAAAGTTTGAAAGGAAGTCGTACAATTTAACACTGTTGTAATGAAAGCGGTCTTTTATGGGCGAAGCCCTGCCTGGTACCACAACGTTGCTAACACCTATGAAACCACCACTGGGACAGGAACGAACGGGATTCACAGTCGCAACTGGTAAGCGTAAGCCCCGGTACACTGCTATATAAGGCCTACCGGCGGAATACCGACAACGAAGGGTAAGAGACAGTACCTGCTGTATATATTGTTCGGTACTACTCTATTACTGCTGCTATCAACACTATTACGACCGACGTGTACTGCGATTCCTGAAGAGGTTGCGCACCCTACTTGTACTCGTTAATACAAAGAGTTCATGTGGTTGTATGAAAAATGAGTAACAGTAGTAGTACACCGCGTCACTACATGAACAACTCGCTAACCCCAATCACGGGACTGCTCTCCAGCATCAACCAGGTTAACTTCAGCTTCTGTTTACTGCTATATATCAACCTCCAGTGTGTACTGCGACTGGTGCTGAGTTATCATGCTGTTGTGTTATTTATCACTGCATGGACCATTTTTACAACCCTGGCTGACCCCTGTGATGAGACTTTCCCATTTTCATTGCGTCTTACATGTATAGATACCACTAGTCGTAGTCTTACATCCAAAACGTGTGTTTATATCACAGCACAAAGCGTCACTGCATGGACCACTTGTCCAACACCCGCTTACCCCGATGACGGGACTGCCCCGTACTCGTAGTCATACATACATGAAGTGTGTTTGGCTGTACGTATGAAAAAGAAATCGCATCACACAGCGTCACTGCATAGGTCTACTCGTAGACCTGAGTACTTGTACAATTCCCGCTTATACCCCGATGACGGGACTGCCCCGTACACGTACTCGTACATGCAAAAGTGTGTTTGTACGCATGAAAAAGAAATCACAGCACACAACTGCGTAGACAACTAGTACAACATGCTTACCCCGACGACGGGACTGCCCTCCGTGACCACCAAGGCGAACTTGAGTTTGTTCAGGCTACGCGTCCCCAAGCACAGCTTCCACACCGTGTGGTAGTTCGACCACGCTGGTGTAGCACACACATGCTACAGCAGACGTTGCAGACAGACACACAAGGTCAAACAATGTAAATTTCAATGTGCATCATTATTGGAAACAGGATTCGCTTGAGTTCACCAACACCCAAAACCACATACTGGTAGTCTATTGCGCACAACTTGCAGCACACTCAGCCAACACTCAACGCAGCACTACCGAAAATACAGGGTGTTGACATCTGGTGTCTTACCTATGTCGCACGGCGCTGAACACACTGACAACGGGAAACTCTCAACATCATCAGATTCAGTAGTATAGTAGCTGACAGCAAACATCAAATTCCAACAACACGAAGAAATGAAACTCACGTTTCGTCAAGCTCTCAGCTCCTTCGTTAGGGACGCCGATCGAAGGTGAATCACAGGTGTCCGCGTCACACCAGTCACACACACGAGGGTTGTCGCCGCTTCCCCAGTGCTTCTTGTTAAGGTTACATGAAAAGCTTGGCACGTGGAAGGCTCGTCACTCCTGCAGGTGTCGCAGACAGCGTACTGGGAACTCCTGTTTTTCCTATTTCGTGCGATGAGGAAGCCGTCACAACCCTTGCTCGGGCACGGCCAATCAGGATTGCCAGAAGAAGCTGAGTCCCGTTCTTGCCCAACCAGCTTCCACACGCCTGATCCTGAACCTCCACCACCCCCACTGCTGTTGGCGGAGCCTCCTCCCGCACTAGCCTTGGTCCGCTTCGCAAATTTCAACTTCAAATTGTTATTGCCGATCCGGCAAATTTCAAATTCAAATTGTTTGCAGCCGTCAACGGCAATTCCCTCCCAACAGCCAGCAATTGGCCAACTTCAAAAGTAAAAGTACAAAAAAGAAGTTGCTGAAAAAGCAAAATAAAAATATCAGAGCAAGCAGTAAAGATGAGAGAATGAGAGCTAAGTAAGAATGAGACTAGGGAAAGCAAGGAAGGCAAGGAACCTCGGGACGGTTCTTTTCCCCAGCAACTAATTTTCTTTTCGGCAATTACGGGCTGAGAAGGGCTGAGAGGGGGGAGGATATGCCGAGCGAGACGTCCGAGGGGGGCGAGGTCTAGGTATATAGTTTTATATATACCAGGTATATATTCATTTTTCACGCACATCTACTTTCCAGCTTCTGGACAAGCCGTGGCCACAGGTGTCGTCCCTTCTCCCCCCCGGTTCTTGCCTTCGATTTTTATCGCGCATAGGGTTCAGCAATCCTGCGGCTCGTCGATTTTTCGTCAAGTGTTGCTGACTCATGCTCTCGCGCTTTCCGCAAGTCATTTTGTGCACAAGAAAAAAATTCCCCAGGAGTTTATTCGAGTATGCACTCGGGGGAATTCGAACTCACGAAACTAACTGACCCATACCAAGCTCGAGTATAACCTGATACGCCACCGGGGCGACCGGCTATAGCAGCTACCAGTGATTTTATAAGAAACTTTTTAAGGACGTCAGCCGTGAGTTCGATTTGTTCGTATGCATCTTTCTCATGCACGATTGTACGATATACAAGGGCTTCGCTCGCGGGCGGCTGGGCGCCGCCCGCTACGCTTGCGGAAGGAGGAATGGACATGCAGTAGGAAGGCGGAAAAGAAGCACAAATGGCGCAACTGGCGACTCGAAAATGCCAAGAGGTCAATATATAGTTCAACGGTACAGGATAGAGACGATTATGATTATGAGTTTGTTATTATTATCCATTCGCCCAGTCCATGATGGACACGTCGGAGGACTTGCTTGGCATATCCTTCCACCTCTCAGGTAGCACCTGTAAACTCATTAATAGCTCTCTCTAAGTCGATCATCAATAATAAATTATCGCAGGGCATAAACACCAGGCACGCGCTTGTCGAGGATAGAGACAGGAAAACTACAACTTAAGATGTAAAGGAGCGCAGTGCCAAAAAAAACATGCTGGAAGCAGAAACTTGAACGCACACACCGCAAACATGTGAAGTACATTTGTATTCCTGAAAGACGAAGAGCACGCATTTAAATTTAGGCATAGTTCTTAAAAAACGATGCTGGTATAATAAACCACAACTCAACGTTCTATAAAGAACGTGCTGTCAACATTGCTTCCGAAGGAGCATGCAGGCTTGCTTGGACTCTTCCTCCTCAGCGGAGGTACCCAGCACCTTGCACTCTTGTTTTTTGTCAATGATCTTGTGGATCTGTCCACAAACGTTGAAGCATGACGGGAGGACGTCGATAAGTATGTGTAAAAAAGTATTCGTACTTCTCTCCAGCAGACGTCGTAACCATCCAAATTATTGGAGCTCCTTTCGTTGTTAGTAATTGTTGTGGTATTGTTGTACTTGCTCTTGGTACCCGGAAAAAGAGCCGCACTTCATAGACTATATCCGCACGCCATCCCCTAGTCTTGAGCAAGAGACATGGATGTCTCGACTCGTGACACATAGGACGCAAGATAAGAGTAGAACGTACCTCGATGTCGAACGCCCTCGTGGCACCGTGGGAATGGAATGCGGGATGTATATCGAGCAAGTGGTCGCCTGCCTTCTTCAGGAGGTCACCGACCTTGATGTCGCCGGTGCACTTCGTGTTTATGTCCTCGCCGACTTGGCGGCCCTCGGCGGCTGCTTCGCAGGGCTTCTGCAAACGACAACAACGGATGGGAATACCTTGCGTTCAGTGAATGTTCAAAATAGTAAGGCCACGTAGCTGTCGTCGATTTCCAAAGTTTGAAAGGAAGTCGTACAATTTAACACTGCTGTTGTAATGAAGGCGGTCGTTTATGGGCAAAGCCCTGCCTGGTACCACAACGTTGCTAACACCTATGAAACCACCACTGGGACAGGAACGAACGGGATTCACAGTCGCAACTGGTAAGCGTAAGCCCCGGTACACTGCTATATAAGGCCTACCGGCGGAATACCGACAACGAAGGGTAAGAGACAGTACCTGCTGTATATATTGTTCGGTACTACTCTATTACTGCTGCTATCAACACTATTACGACCGACGTGTACTGCGATTCCTGAAGAGGTTGCGCACCCTACTTGTACTCGTTAATACAAAGAGTTCATGTGGTTGTATGAAAAATGAGTAACAGTAGTAGTACACCGCGTCACTACATGAACAACTCGCTAACCCCAATCACGGGACTGCTCTCCAGCATCACCCAGGTTAACTTCAGCTTCTGTTTACTGCTATATATCAACCTCCAGTGTGTACTGCGACTGGTGCTGAGGTATCATGCTGCTGTGTTATTCATCACTGCATGGACCATTTTTACAACCCTGGCTGACCCCCGTGATGAGACTTGCCCGTTTTCATTGCGTCTTACATGTATAGATACCACGTAGTCGTAGTCTTACATCCAAAACGTGTGTTTATATCACAGCACAAAGCGTCACTGCATGGACCACTTGTCCAACACCCGCTTACCCCGATGACGGGACTGCCCCGTACTCGTAGTCGTACATACATGAAGTGTGTTTGGCTGTACGTATGAAAAAGAAATCGCATCACACAGCGTCACTGCATAGGTCTACTCGTAGACCTGAGTACTTGTACAATTCCCGCTTATACCTCGATGACATGACTGCCCCGTACACGTACTCGTGCATGCAAAAGTGTGTTTGTATGCATGAAAAAGAAATCACAGCACACAACTGCGTAGACAACTAGTACAACATGCTTACCCCGACGACGGGACTGCCCTCCGTGACCACCAAGGCGAACTTGAGTTTGTTCAGGCTACGCGTCCCCAAGCACAGCTTCCACACCGTGTGGTAGTTCGACCACGCTGGTGTAGCACACACATGCTACAGCAGACGTTGCAGACAGGCACACAAGGTCAAACAATGTAAATTTCAATGTGCATCATTATTGGAAACAGGATTCGCTTGAGTTCACCAACACCCAAAACCACATACTGGTAGTCTATTGCGCACAACTTGCAGCACACAACTCTCAACATCATCAGTAGTATAGTAGCTGACAGCAAACATCAAATTCCAACAACACGAAGAAATAAAACTCACGTTTCGTCAAGCTCTCAGCTCCTTCGTTAGGGACACCGATCGAAGGTGAATCACAGGTGTCCGCGTCACACCAGTCACCCACACGAGGGTTGTCGCCGCTTCCCCAGTGCTTCTTGTTAAGGTTACATGAAAAGCTTGGCACGTGGAAGGCTCGTCACTCCTGCAGGTGTCGCAGACAGCGTCCTGGTAACTCCTGTTTTTCCTATTTCGTGCGATGAGGAAGCCGTCACAACCCTTGCTCAGGCACGGCCAGTCAGGATTGCCAGAAGAAGCTGAGTCCCGTTCTTGCCCGACCAGCTTCCACACGCCTGATCCTGAACCTCCACCACCCCCACTGCTGTTGGTGGAGCCTCCTCCCGCACTAGCCTTGGTCCGCTTCGCAAATTTCAACTTCAAATTGTTATTGCCGATCCGGCAAATTTCAAATTCAAATTGTTTGCAGCCGTCAACGGCAATTCCCTCCAACAGCCAGCAATTGGCCAACTTCAAAAGTAAAAGTACAAAAAAGAAGTTGCTGAAAAAGCAAAATAAAAATATCAGAGCAAGCAGTAAAGATGAGAGAATGACAGCTAAGTAAGAATGAGACTAGGGAAAGCAAGGAAGGCAAGGAACTTCGGGACGGTTCTTCTTCCCCAGCAACTAATTTTCTTTTCGGCAATTACGGGCTGAGAAGGGCTGAGAGGGGGGAGGATATGCCGAGCGAGACGTCCGACGGGGGCGAGGTCTAGGTATATAGTTTTATGGTTACATATTCAACGAAAACCCGAGACCTTTTCATAGGAGTTAAGATTAACTACCCGGCGTGTAAACCGGCGAATAACACCGACCAACCCATACGAGTTTATTGCTTAATCCATTACCTCTTTGAACAATGTATGCCCCCCCGTTAACGCCTTCCCCACCGGAAAACCCTTTTGGGGATGAATTGACTTGAAGTTAGTATCGGGAGGGATTTCGGGGGTGAACAGGACTATTGTTACCCCCGGCAGGGGTGCAGCGGAAGGTTCTGAGAATTTTCTGAGCTCTCCTAGCATGAGGAGCTAGCTCAACATCAACATCTCACCCTAAAACATGACTAGGAAGGTGTTCGCTTGCGCATTTCTGTGGCTAGTCCTAACACAAGTATACTCATAACATTGTTGGACTAAAACCGGTAGTCCCTCACTCGAGGAGCTCAACCGGTCACAAACATTTAGTCTAACAACTGCAACCCCTACCGCACTATAGAGGGATGGCTCCCGGGGTGAACGAGACTATTTTCACAAAGGACGATTTCCGTCAGTATATTTTCGTTTTTCGACGCGCAGGGGGGGGGGGGGGTTCACGTCATTCTCATTGTTAGTCCATTTTTCGTCGAACGCGGGCGTTCGTTTTGTTATCGCAAATGGGGCTCAGCGTTCCCCCATTGCTACTCGGCCTTCTTCATCGAAAAAAGTGCCTTCGTTTTTTTTTTTCGCGCAGAGTGGTCTTTTAAGCGTTTCCACTTCTCGTCGATTTTCGTTTATTTTTGTTTCACCTCCTTGCTCTCTCCTCCTCTCTGCTTGCTCTTTTGATTTTTTGTCGCGAAACCGTGTTTGTTTGATTGTTTTTCGTTTGTTTGTTTTTTTTCACCCCGGGCAAGAGTGTGTGTAATCGTAATATCGGTGGAGGAGGGCGTACTCATGTGTTGCTTGCCTTAGTAATTACCATGGTGGTCATTAGGCCATTGACCACGCATCCCTTTCGAGACAAATCACGTTTCCGACTCCAAATTTTTTTTAGAAGAATAGAGAAACCCCCAACATTTGGGCACTCATCACGTTTTGTCTTCCGTGGACAACAGGGGCCCCCCTGTAAGGCGGTGGTGTGCGAGGGCAATATGAGCGCCTTATAGAGGGAACCCACCTTATTCATTCCAGGTTATGAGTGCAATTTCCCAGTGGCGCCAAGCGATTTGGACCACCTTATATAGGGATACCGCCTTATTGGGACCGCATTATTGGGGAACCCCTAGTGCAGAATGACCCCCACCCACCGAAGAGCCCTGGTTATAACCCGGTTGACTTGACTTGGAAATACAGTAGGGGGTCCCCCAGCAAGGCGGTGGTGTGCGAGAGCAATGCGACCGCCTTATGGAGGGAAGCCGCCTTATTCATTCCAGGTTATGAGTGCAATTTCCCAGTGGCGCCAAGCGATTTGGACCACCTTATATAGGGATACCGCCTTACTGGGGAACCCTAATGCAGAATGACCCCCCCCCACCCACCCACCGAAGAGCCCTGGTGATGAACCCGGCTGGCTTGACTTGAAAATACACCCCAGTAATAATGCGGTGGAGTGCGAGAGCAATAGGACCGCCTTATAGGGGAAGCCGCCTTATTCACTACCTGGTACAGGTTATGAGTACCATTCCCAGTCACGCCAAGCGATTTTGACCGCCTTGTATCGGGATACCGCCTTATTGGGAGACCCCCTACTGTATTACGGACATTTTATTTGCTTATCTTCCAAACCTTTTTCTGTTGTCGCAGAACTCTAGAGCGATGGCCCAGCTTCACAGTGAGGTGGACCTGATTCGACGGCTGGACCATCCCAACATCGTGCGCCTTCAAGAGGTCTTCGAGACCGAGGACTCGCTGTTTCTCGTCATGGTGAGTTTAATCAAGCAGTTGATACCTGATACCTGGTACGTCTGAAAATATAAAATTATAAAAAATCCATTGATTTTGTGTTGGTGTGTGATCGGAATTTCTCGTCGATAGCCGCTGTCTTGTTTCTTTCGCTCGCTGGGAGGTACCCTTGTTGACGGACTGGCTGGCTGGCTGGCTGCCTTTCTTGCTGGCTTGCTTCCTACTTGCTGGCTAGCTTGCAGACTTCTCTCTCGTTTGGGGTCTTCCTAGTTCCTGGCTGACTTGCTGGCTGGCTGGCTTGCTGGCTTGCCGACTCCCTTGCTGGCTTGCTGCCCGGCTTTCCGGCTTGCTAACGTGCTGGCTGGCTGTCTTGCTTGATTGCGTGCCTGCTTGCTTGCTGGCTGGCTTTCTAGCTTGCGTTGCCTGTCTGCCTGCTTGATTGCTTGTTGGTTGCTGACTGTCTTGCCCCCCCCACCCCCCCCTACCCCCCACCCCCGCCGCCTGGGTGGTGTCCGGATGTTGTTCTTCCCCTGTGTTCTGTCGTATCTCTGGCTGTCTGTCTCTGTCTGTCCGTGGGTTCGTCCGTCCGTTTGTGTCCTGGCTACCGCCTCCCCAGGACTTGTGCACGGGCGGCGACATGATGACGCGGTGGGAAAGAAATCGCATGCTGCGCTATTCGGAGGCAGAGGTAAGTAAGGCTGTCTGTTGGGTCTGCGTTGGGACATACTGAAGCTTCTGTTTGTTTTTTTTCGTGTGTGTGTTTAGGTTGTTGAGGTTTATATTAACATAGTGTTGTTCTAAATTTTTTTTTCTCGTGTTTTTCATGGTTAGGTTCGTTACTTTTTTTACTTAGTGTTTTGTTTGTCTTGAAAACTTTCTCAAGTTCTTTTTTTCTACAGTAGTCTATACATTACATGTATTTCTAGAAGGGAATTTTTTTTCTTCTTGTTTCTGTTTATTGTACCTGGTCAAAGGTGCAACAAAACTACCGTGAGTTGTAACGGAGTGCTTTACTATGCCAACGAC
Organism: Undaria pinnatifida; assembly: GCA_012845835.1. Taxonomy (NCBI): domain Eukaryota; class Phaeophyceae; order Laminariales; family Alariaceae; genus Undaria; species Undaria pinnatifida. Next base: position 6,750,872 of record JABAKD010000014.1, read on the forward strand.
TTATGTCAACCACCATACCGACGACAGTGTCAACACTTATGCCAGCACAATTCTGACGACAAAGTCATCGACAAAAGTCAACATCAATCCAACGCCGGTGTCAAACCAACAGGGTGTTTGTGGAACACCAAATTTGGTTGTGTGCGCAACATGCAATCATGGTATTGAAGCCAAGGAACGCCATAACCCGAGGCCAACCAAACCCCAAAAAGATGGTTAGGCAACACGACGCGTATGAAAATACGTGGAAGTGTGGTGAGCTAAAGCTTTATTTGTTAGGCAAGTGTTTCCCTACCATTTGTTTTGTTTTTTATTTGAACCTGCTTTTTCGTCGGTTGGGCTGGACTTGGCTTTTGAGGTTCGTCCGTTGCTAGATTAGGTCCGATTTTTTTTATGCAATATACAATTTTGGTTTTTGTTTTCGATGTTAACCTGCTTTTTCGTCGGTTGGGCTGGCCTTGACGTGTGAGGTTCGTCGGTTTTAAAATTAGGTCAGATAGTTTTGTTTCGTCCCTTTTTGTGTTTTATTTTGACCTACTTTTTCGTCGGTTGGGCTGGCCTTGGCTTGTGGGGTTCGTCGGTTTCAAAACTAGTTCAGCAGGTTTTTTTCCCATTAACATCATTTTTTTTTTCTTTTTTCACCTACTTTTTCGTCTGTTGGGCTGGCCTTGGGTTTGTGAGGTTCGTCGGTTTTGACCAGAAGTCAGGTTTTTTTTCTTCTGCCGTTTTTTCTTCTTACTATTAACTTACTGTTTCGTGGGTTGGGTTGTCATTGGCTTGTGAGGTTCGTCACTTTCAATGTTAACACGATTTGTTTTTCTGACCCACCAAATTTGGTATCTCGTACACACCCGAGGGTCAATGCCAACGGCAACAATAGTTGCACCGAGACGATGTCGGATGTCGTTAGCACTTTCACCGACTGCATAATCGCATGACGCATGGCAGGTACAAACACAACGGCATCGTTTGTAACAATTATGACGGCAGCGGTGACCATTGTGACGGCACCGATGACGATGTTGATGTTTGTCATTCGTTGTTGTTGTTGTTGTTGTTGTTGTTGTTGTTGTTGTTGTTGTTGCTGTTGTTGTTGTTGTTGTTGTTTTTGCTGTCGTTCTTGTTCCTGTTCTTGTTCTTGTTCTTGTTCTTGTTCTTGTTCTTGTTCTTGTTCTTGTTCTTGTTCTTGTTGCAGCTTGCTCTTGCTCTTGCTCTTGTTCTCGCTCTTGCTCTCGTTACTTGCTCTTGTTCTTGTTCCGGTTGTGGTTGCTTTTGACGTTTGTCGGCTGTCGTTGTTGCTGTTGCTGTCAGGCGGCAATGACGGTAAAGAAGATCGTGAACGCCGTTCGCTACTGCCACGAGCGGCACGTAGTCCACAGAGACCTCAAGCTGGAGAACCTCTTGTGGGAGCACCCAGGAGAGGACGCTGAGCCGCAGGTGACGCCGACTCGTTTCTGATCTGAACGATCTAGACCATGCATCCTGGGAGAGATCTGTAGCACACGGCTGTTTACGGATACTACGGTAGAGGTGGCACTTTTTGGCAAAAAAATAACTGAAGTACAGGGCTCCTTGACCCATTTCCAACTGCTATATGCTGTCCTAGTCTAACTACAAGTGTTTTGTCCCCGCGTCGGGAGTTCGATGCTAGAAGGGATTTAACCCAAAAGTCGCCCGAATTTCAGACTTGTTGTGCGACATTACTTTTTTTTGGTGTGTATCTTGAGAAAAATCTTCTACCAGGTACTAAACACGTCAGCTCAGCTGTGAGTTCGATAAATTTAGGGTCGATACTCATCTTTTCAAGCTGCGTGATGTACCTGCCTCTCGTTTGTCCTCCGGGTGTTGGCAGGGTAAATGAACATTAGCAGCCAATTGCAAAATGTAATTTTGCGAATACAGTAACTTGGCCATGAGATTCTTTCATCGGGCTTCACGTTGTTTTTTTTCGTTCAAAAATCGACTTTTGGGTGAGGTATACCACTAATAGTATAGAGCACCTCAAGGGGTCAGGTGCCTCGGGGAAAAAAAATGGTGCACATGCACACTTCTGTCGTTCCACGTACCAATTTGCTAAAAAAAAGTGATTACAGACACTTGCCACGGTAGATAGAGGCGGCACTTTTCGTCTAAAATGGTTTCTGAAACGGCGGGGCTCCTTAACCCAAAAATCGTCGGAAACTAAACATTTTTTTGTTTCCCCGCCATGGGATTTTATAAAAAATATTTTAAGGACGTCAGCCGTGAGTTCGACGAATGTAAGGTCAATACTCACGTTTGCAGAGCTGCGTTCTTGTTGGTACTTGTAATATACTACTCCGTATGTGGGTGAGTTTTTGTTGGGAGGGGTCCTATTTTTTGTCCACTATATTGATTTTGTTCATCGGTTTTTTTCCTTTTTTGTTCATTTTATATACATATATATTTTATAGTTTTTTTGGAGTGAGGTATCCTTTTAACAGTATAGAGCACCTCACGGGGTTAGGAGAGTCGGGAAAAAAATGGCACATGCCTGTGCACCGTAGCATGTGTCTTGGTTATAGTATAGCCTCGAAGCAGTAGATGGTGGCTGCGCGGGGGGCGGGGAGCGGGGGGGGGGGGGGGGAGGGGGTGAGTTGGCTGGAAGACGGCTAGTTATTAGAGGAGCGGCGAATGTATGCCAAGCAACTCACTTCAAGTGGTATTATTATTATAGACGAGCGGCGAAGTAGGCCAAACAACTCGCTCCAAGTGGTGTTCTTCGGTAAGATAACGTAGCTCGAGCTAGGGACTCTCGATAGTTGGATATCTATAACTGCTGTCGTCAATTGGGTGTGCGTTGGTTAGCATAAAAAGTACAAACCACCCCTACCCATCCCAACCCAACCCAACCCAACCCAACCCAACCCAACCCAACCCAACCCAACCCAACCCAACCCAACCCAACCCAACCCAACCCAACCCAACCCAACCCAACCCAACCCAACCCAGCCCAGCCTAGCCCAGCCCAGCCCAGCCCAGCCCAACCCAACCCAACCCAACAATAAAGTGCTTGTTGGCTGTCATCGGGCGTTGGAGTGTGGCACCCCGGAACTATTCAAAATGTGATCTACCGGCGATCGTGTCGTCGTCTGGGACACGGGACATGGAAAATATGGCACGAGAATCTGGAAATCAGCACTCCACTGTCTTGGCGTCGTCGGAAGGCTAGCAGAAAAAGAAGATGCGGGCCAGTTGGAACTCCGCAAAGTATACCGTATCGATTTGCAGTGCTGCTGTAACTGCATCTCTAGCGAGCTAATACTTTGTCGGCGGCTTGCTATTAGTATAGTCGGCCTAGCCAACTAGTAACAAGCCAGTGGCGACGTGTAGCCAGCGAACATTGTGCCCTAGCTTTTGTACTTTTGTGCAGCTGGTGGACTTTGATACGGGTGTAAACGCAGCACTCCTCGAATTACCGCAAGGAACTAAGTAACAGACTATCGGACCCAACCAACTATTTTGTAGTCAGCGACTGATAATCATCAAATATACAGCTCGATTGTGTTCGTACTTTGGTGCAGCTGGTGGGCTTTGACCTGGGCGTAAACGCAGAACTCCTCGAATTCCCGGAAGGAAGCAACTGACCAACCAACTATTTTGTAGTCGGCGAGTTATATTAATCAAACTTACTGCCCGACTTTTTGTTTGTTTGTACCTTTGTGCAGCTGGTGGATTTTGGCCTGGGCGTGACGTTCTCCGACGATTCGGACGTCTTCCGAGAAGATGTGGGCAGCCTGTACTACGTCGCTCCTGAGGTCTTGGCCAGGAACTACACCAAGGTCAGTTTACGCTGTTTTTTTGTTTGGTAGGCTGTGGTATTACCCATGGCTTCTCAAGGGTCGTGATCCGGCCCACGAAGTGGTAGGGCCATGAGGTTTTGAAAACCTCCCGGGTCGAATCGGGTCGGGTCAGGTCGTGTTCGAAATCTTACGGGTCGGGTCGGGTCGGATCGGGTCGGGTCGGGTCGGATCGGGTCGGGTCGGGTCGGGTCGGGTCGGATCGGGTCGGTTCAGGAAGTTTTCAAGTATCACGGGTCGAGCCGGGTCATCCTGACCGGATCCGACCCGCGAGAAGTGATCTGACCCGTGAAAATCCCTGGTATTGACCTCCTTGTAGGGTATCTGTGAGGGAAGGGAGCGTCAATACATACACCAGTCTGGGACAAAACGTGAGCCACGTTTGTATATTGGATCATAGTTTGGAAAGTGTGGCTTATACTTCATCCCAGCCTGGAGGTCATCAAGTCGTCACCCATCTGCAATAATACGTTCCACTCCGAGCCCAATTATAAGACACGTTGATATTGGATTATAGGTGGGAAATGTGGTTTATATTTAGACCCAGACTTGTAGGCGTCAATTTGTAACCCAACTACAACAATATATACCTGGTACCAGTTTGGGCCTGAATATAATACACGTTTATATTGGATTGTAGTTGGAAAAAATCGCTTATATTTTGACACAGACTGGTAGACGTCACGTCGTCACCCAACTATGATAACCTTGCCAGCCTAGGCTCCAATATAAGCCACGTTTATGTTGTCTTGTAGTTAGTAAAAGTGGCTTATATTTAGACCCAGACTGGTGTGACGCTTTTAGCATCGGCTACAGGAAGCAGTTCGATGTTTTTTTGGCGTTGGTGTTGTTGATGTTTTTTTGGCGTTGGTGTTGTTGGTGTTGGTGTTGGCGTTGGTTGTGTTGGTGTTGGCAGTTTGATGGGCGTGAGGGGTGTTGGTGTTGGTATAGGTTATGATGGTGTTGGTGACGGTGTTGGTGATGGTGGTGGTTTATCTGTGCGTGTTTGTGTCGGTGTCAGTGTTGGTGGTAGTGTTGGTGGTGGTAGTGGTGTTGACCGTTGGCGTAGGTATAGATATTGGTGTCGTCGGTTTGATGTTGGTGGTGGTTTTTATGCGGTGTTCAGTGTCGGTGTGGGGATTGGCTGGGTGTTGGCGGTTGATGAGCTTGATGGGTATTGATGTTGGGGATAATGTCGGTGTTGGTTTTTGGTGGTGTTGGTGTGTGTCGGTGTTGGTTCTGGTTTGGTGTCATGACGGCGTTAGTGTTGACGGTGATATTGATTATGTAGGTGTAATGGTGATGGTGTGGGTGTTGGTGATGGTGATGTTATTGGTGTTGGTGACGGTGTGGATGTTGCTGTGGTGGTGATGGTGCGGGTGTTGGTATTGGTTTGATGGCATGATAGCGTTGGTGTTGGTGATAGTGACGATGTTGTTATGTTGGTGATGGTGTCGGTGTTGGTAAGAGTCATGGTATTGGCGCCGCTGTTGTGGTGTCAGTGTTTTTCTTGCTGTCGGTGATGCTGCGGTTGTTTTGTTGTTGCTTGTGTGGTTGTTGTTGCTTGTGTAGTTGTTGTTGCTGTCGGTGTTGCTGTTGTTGTTGTTGCTGCTGTTGCTGTTGTTTCCGATGCCGTTACTCCACGGCATAATCACAAACGACACGGTCATACGACGATGTGTAACGATGTCAGTCGCTTCCCCCTTGTGGAATGCTGTCGTCTGCGTAATAACCACCACTGCCAACACCACCAACACCAACACCGCCACCACCCCCACCACTACGCCCCCCACCACAACCATCACCCCCGCCCGACCATCATCACCGTGAAGGCGTGTGACTGCTGGAGTATAGGGGTGATCGCCTACATGCTCCTGTCCGGCATGGCACCCTTCATGGCACCGTCCGACGAGGGCGTCAAACTCAAGATCAAGTGGGCAAAGGTAAGGATAAACGCTCCCTAGGACTGCTGTGAATGGTCGGACTAGTCTAGTGCTAATAGTATTTCAGCAGTAAGTCGTTCACTAAAACTGAAAAATTATCCCAGTCAGGTAGTTACAAGCGTAGCAGCGAAAACGCAGGGGTTAGTTTTGGCCGTAGCTTTGTTTGATAAATTTGCGAGAAGATCTAATGCTTCGAATTGGTACAGCAGCGGGACAATGTCATGGCCTAATTTTCTGGTTGTGTATATACACTTTTTTTTAATCGTCACTTTTGCTCTCCAGCTCAAAATATCAAGAGGTTTACCTTCAGGGACCTTCTGGACAGACCGCGGTCATCGGTGTCTTCCCTTCTCCCCTCCCGGTACATGCCTTCATTTTTGTCGCGCAGAGTTCAGCATCCACACTTTTCAGCTTTTCATGCTGGTCAATTTTCATCGAATTTTTGCTAACTCGCGCTCTCGCGCTTTCCGCTCGTCAGTTTGTTCGCCCTCGGGTATGTGGGTACCCGCGTACCCGCAGAGTATATACTATATACCCAGTTAATTATGAGAGCGTACATACCCTCTTTTCTTTTCTTCTTTTTTTTCTCTCACACTTCTACTTTCCAGCTTCTGGACAAGCCGTGGTCACAGGTGTCGTCCCTTCTCCCCCCCCGGTTCTTGCCTTCAATTTTTATCGCGCATAGGATTCAGCAGTCCCGCTGCTCGTCGATTTTCATCGAGTGTTGCTGACTCACGCTCTCGCGCTTTCCGCAAGTCAATTTGTGCACAATAAAAAGTCCCAACGAATTTGTACGAGTGTGCACTCGGCGGGACTCGAACTCACGAAACTGACCCATACCAGGCTCGAGGATAACCTGACACGCCACCGGGGTGACCGGTACCCTCATACCTTATTGGCTATGAGAGCGTGCACACCCTATATATACCCAATTAATTTGAGTCATATTTCTACTTGGCTTTTCCCATTGGATGTAGTTGTTTTCGCTTGTTCTGGTTCGAGGGGAACAAGCAGGGGGTCCTAGAAATGTCCAGCGAGACTGCAGTACAGTGGGGGCACCCGGTTTATGATCCCCTTGGAAAAAGGCATCCGTCGCCGCTCTTATCCCCATATCGCTATTACCTCAGATTGGGCATTTCGGATCAGGCAAGCGTTACCGCTCTTGTCTCGATAACGCTATTACCTCAGACTGGGCATAGTGTAGGTTTTGGTGCAAGATTCACAAGACGTGATGGGCCAATTTGACCGCTCTCAAGTCCGTTTTGTGGTGTTGTGGACTTCCCATAAACCGGTTACCCCACGATAGCTATTTCTTGGGTTGGATGCACGACTATTCTATGCCATTTTGTACAGGGTCCTGTCGAGGATACGAACCAAATTGGAGAAAAGACACTGCGAAAACTTCAGACATTGAAAACACACCGCAGAGGGGTGAGAGTTCTGTGGCTAATGTAGCTATGAAACCCTGTAAGCTCCCCGCTCGGAAAACGGAAAAAAAAAACTACGACCATGTCACGAGAGCCCCAACTCTTTGGGCCCACCAAAGCAAAAACAGTAAACCTCTTTGCAAAGTTTTTGGCGTGGTAAACGGGGCGTTCACCACGAAGACCGATCAAAGATCATGGTATGGCCGTAAAACCAAGTAGGTGCCACACATATTTGCGCCCATTTCACGGGACGTACGGTTTATAGCGCTAAGGGGGTAAATAATGATATTTTTTCCCCATGTGTATGTGTTTGCTTGGTTTCAGTACGACCCCCCCCCTCCCTGCCCGGACCACCAGGGTATCGTTTTTCTATTTGTTTTTTGTTCTTTTTGGCGGTCGATCACAGCTGGCGGTCGAGTTAGATCATTTGTGCGGGGGTGGAGAACTTTTGCTCCGCACAAGGGGAGTGATCGTATCGCCTAATATGAGCATGGTAAGTAAGACAGCCGCGAGGCAGTTACATAGTGCTCCCGTTGCTGTCTCTGAAAGTGGCCATACCGGAAATTGAATCAACTCGTTGAAGCTGTCATCCATATGCAAGTCCGCCTCAAAGGCGGTTCTTTGTAGGATGCAGCCCACCCTTCATGCGACTCGCCGAACACCTCACGGCGCTTCGCGCTTGGGGCAAGCAATGTCTGCCTGGTCGGTGACAACCCGACATGCTCATTCTTTTTTCCTTTCCAGCTGTCGGTCGCCCGGGTGGTCTACGTAATGGTTACCCTCGAATACTACTAGCGTTGGTCCTTGAGCTCGATTCCCACCGTGGTGAGATTTGACTTTATTTGCAAAAATGCAAGAATGCAAACAAACGAAGAAAAGGTCAGCTGCGGAGAGCGCCTAGCAGCGTGGGTAGGTACAATTCGACGCGATTCGACGAGGGGAGAACATGCTGAATTCTTCTCGCGATGAAAATGTTGGCACGTACCGTAGTGGGGAAGGAGGGGGGGAGGGGGGAGGGAGGGGGGCCCGCTATGTGACCCCGGATCTGAGTTACTACTGGGAGGGGAGGGAGAGAGTAGTAGTGCGAGGATAATAAATGGGATGGAAAGAAAATGAAAATGATGAGGTCTTTCTCTTTTTTGTTTGCTTATTCTGATGGCCTGGTTTTTTTTGTTGTGTTCTCGTACCCGGTACGACGCGTGCTTCCACAACGGTGCGCCGATTTTTTTTCTGGTATCCCTCACTTTCGGAGGTTTAAGAAATGTCCCTCTTGACCTAAAAACTGATTTGGAGAGAAATAAAACCGCTACCGGATGAACTTGCTATGGCCTTAGGTATACAACAAGAATCATGCCCAAAAAAAAACAACCCTGTTTCTGACGATTTGGGGCTAAGGAGCCCGTCATTCAGGAACCAGTTCAGCCAAAAGAGGGTATACGTTACCACCTCTATCGCAGCCAAAAAATGGTACACCCTAATACCTCTATCGCAGCCAAAAAAGGGTATACCTTAATACCTCTTTCGCAGCCAAAAAAGGGTATAACTCTATCGCAGCCAAAAAAAGGTATACATTAATACCTCGATCGCAGCCAAAAAAAGGTATACCTCAATAACTCGATCGCAGCCAAAAAAGGGTATACCTTGATACCTCTATCGTAGCCAAAAAAAGGTATACCTTAATACCTCTATCGCAGCCAAAAAAAGGTATACCTTAATACCTCTATCGTAGGGCGAGTCGTACGTTGGCATTCCACTTGCTTCTTTGCCTTGATTTGTTGCGGTTGTGTTGGCTTTTTCTGCCCCGCAGCCCGTCACCAAAACAGAATCTCTTGTTTCAAGGTGAAGAATCGGCCCTGGCATTGGGTGCGCTGATGCCGTTGGGTAGAACGAACGGTTTACTGAAAATACAACACACAGGTCGATTCGCAGGAGCCTCAACACCAATGGGTAAGGAAGAACAATGCTGCCGTATGGTGCAAGTCTCAGCCTGCATCTCGCTATATAGAAAGATCGAGCGGTTGTGAAAGAGGAGACGAGCTTAATGTTGCCGTCCAGCCCTCTGAAATCGCCTACGAGTATAAGGGCGCGTTCGAGTGATGGTGTGCTCAACTAAATGCCAAGGAGAAAGTCACCCCTCACACTAGAATCCAGCGAAAGAATTGTATGCACCCCTATGGGTGTGTACCGTGTATAACACCCCCCCTGGGAAAACACCCCCCCTAGGATAACACCCCCCCTGGGATAACACCCCCCTGGGATAACACCCTCCCTGGGATAACACCCCCCTGGGATAACACCCCCCCCTGAGATAACCCCCCCCCTGGGATAGCACCCCCCCCTGGGATAACACCCCCCCCTGGGATAACACCCCCCCCGGGATAACAACCCCCCTGAGATAACTTCCCCCCCCGGGATGAAATGCTGAGCCGGTTTCCTCCGAATCCAGGGCGGCGCGAATAACAACGGTGGCGGCTTTGGGAGGATGTCGTCCAGATCTTTCCGTAGACGACAGGTCGCTCGGCATTTAGACTCTTGCCGGCCGTCGAGAAATCGGCGTACGAAGCTAGTCCAAGGGTGTGTGTGCTATACACCGTCACATAGGGTATAAGCCATGCACCCCTACCCAAAGCACAGCGTTTTATGTGCACCCTGATCACACCCCGTATGGTTTTCGGGCCAAGGTTAGAGCTTAGGCGGCTGGTCGGGTTGGGACCTGGTAGAAGGTGTATTGGTATACCACTATTTTAATAGTTGTATATTAATAAAACCGGTCGCCCCGGTGGCGTATCAGGTTATCCTCGAGCCTGGTATAGACCAGTTCGTGAGTTGGAGCCCCGCCGAGTGTGTATACTCGCATAAATTCGTTGAGACTTTTTCTTGTGCACAAATTGACTTGCGGGCACAAATTGACTTGCGGACGGTGCGAGAGCGTGAGTTAGCAACACTCGATGAAAAATCCACGAGCAGTGGGATTGCCGAACCCTATGCGCGATAAAAATTGAAGGCGAGAACCGGGGGGAAGAAGGGACGACACCTGTGACCACGGCTTGTTCAGAAGCTGGAAAGTAAAAGTGTGAGAAGAAAAAAAAATAATAATAAAGAAATAGGGGTGCATGGCTTGTTCATACACCCCCAGAGGTTAATTTTAATTTTTGTTTTGAGAACCCAGAGTTCAGAACTCGTGCTGACCCCTCGTACGCGTGGCCTTCGCGGGTTTCATGAAAAAATCCAAAAGCTTTTTTTTCCAGCTGTCAGTTCGGTCTACCTTTTTTTTTGTGCCGGAGTCCTTCCAAGTTTTCGCGAGCTCGTGAAGCTGCGGAAGCGTTAGTTGGCAATATTATTCGATTGAAAACGGGCATAAACAAGCGGAAAAGTGGGAATGGTGAACCCTGTGCGCGATAAAAATGACGGCATTTGCTGGGGGGGGAAATGGAAGACACACCCTGTGACCGCGACTTGTCCAGAAGGTCGCTTAGCGTTAATAACACCTCTCACGGGTTGAGCTGGAGAGTAAGAGTGAAGATGCCAAAAAAAAACAAAATCGCTCGGGGAAAACAACATCAGGCGGCTTGCAACATACATAGGAGTGATACACGTTTCAAGGAAAACACGTCTGTAATAATCGAGCGGCCAGTGTACCACGTAGCTTGCAAAAAATGAGTATCGACCTTGATTTTTTGTCGAACTTGCAGCTGACGTATTTATATTGATTTTTTAAAACGCAAAACGCCATTCATCAGTCGCGTTCGCTTTTGCCTTCCATGCCCCTCTTAAAACTACAAGCATTATCCCACACTAATTCTAAGTAATTCCCCCCCCCCCCGAGGAGAGTTGAAACCCGACGACCTTGTGGAAAATCGATGGTCACAGGTGTAGTCCTTGCCCCCGTGCCCCCACGAGTAGCAATTGTGCCTTTACTACGTTCCTGGTGTTCGAGAAAATGGTAAGGCGTACCCATTTAGTTTTAGGCGCATGCTACGATAGAGGTAGCACTTTCGCCTGGAATGGTTTCTGAACGACGCGACTCCTTATAGCCCAAAATCGTCGGAAAAACGACATTTAGCCCAAAATCGTCGGAAAAACGACATTTAGCCCAAAATCGTCGGAAAAACGACATTTAGCCCAAAATCGTCGGAAAAACGACATTTAGCCCAAAATCGTCGGAAAAACGACATTTTTTCCTTTTTTTGTTCATGATTCTCGTCGTGTACCTTGGCCATGGGATTTTTATCCGACAGCAGTTTTATTTTTCTCTTAAGTCAGTTTTTGGGGGAGGTCTTAAAAGCTCCAAAACTGAGGAGCCTCAAAAAAATGGTGTTGCACCTCTATCGTAGCACGCGTCTGTGTATGTTAACCCTTTTAGCATCGCATTCCCGATGTGGGAAGACAACACTTGGGTTTAGACTAGAATAACGTCAGGAGTTGGAAATGGGTCTACACTTCTGGGTCTTCAGAGGGCGATATCGATGGATAAAACTGACGATTGCAGCGCCCCTTCGCGCGAAACAACCCAGGCTGCCAAATTTGCAGCCCGAGCTGCTGAAGTAGATTAGCTGACGACGATTTTGCTGGCGAAACTCCAACGCAAATACCCGTAAGACACGCGCGCAGCTGGCACTGGTGCCGCCGTGTGCTGCATGCTTGCACCATGATAATAACGCGCTTACTAAGTATACCTTATTTTGGCGCTGGACATGGGCCCCGCAAGGGTTATGTAGCCCTTACCCTAACCCTTATTCAATCCAAGCCAGCCAACCATTGTAGGGATAGTTTCCATACCTCTGACAGATCACGATCTAGATCATATGGATTATGTAGATCGTCTAGATCATCTACTTCATTTCGGGTAGATCCCGTACCCGCCGTTATTAAATATTGTGCAGGATCTGTCTATATATAGAGAGGGTACGGGTACGGGTACAGCCCAGTAAACGTGTGCTAGATCATACCGATCGTGCGGCTTCGCCCCCGGTGCAACAGGGGTTCGCTATTAAGGCGGTTTTGGATAGTGCGGTATCCTGATTTGTATAACGGTCGAAATCGATTGGCGCGACCGGGGAATTGCACTCATAGCATGGAATGAATAAGGCGGCTTCCCCCAGTGAAGCGGTCGCTGGCACACCCACCCACCGCCTTACTGCCTTGCTCTAGCTTGGAGTTGATCGTACAGATTTTCCTTGAATATCTATATCATCATGTGGGGATCGGTGACATGTTACCCGGTAACATGAACTAGATTATACAGATCTTTCTTGTCGAAAGATCTGCATCAAGTGGGAATCGGTGGTATGTTCGACGCATGGATAGTTCTCCGTCTTGTACACGGTGTTCCTTAGCCGTTGTCGCCGATCAGTGGTGAGCTCTGCTGCCTGCGGTGGCCACGACCAGAACGTGCAACACATCAGTCGACCCGGTCATCCATGGACAAGAAAAGTACGTACAAGGTGCCGAAGTCCGCCTGCCTTACGAAGATGTTCTCGGTAGGATGCAACTCTCACCTTTCATGCACGCGACTCGCCGGACACCTCTCACGGCGCTTCATGATTGGTGCGCGCAACCATTGTTTTGCCCGATCGGTGAAAGCCCGACGTGCTCCGGACCGGCATTGTAGAGATGCGAGGGTCAATGATCTGAAGACTGCGGCCATGCCATGTGTGAATCGATGTTTGCCCCCCCCCCCCCCCCTCACGCGGTGCACTCCTTGATGTTTATATAACATACGGTTCATGCAGCACTCCCAAGTCTCGTCGATGTTCGTCCAAAATGAGGCTGATTTGTCCGTAATTCTTTTTTTTCTGCTGTCGCATGCCCGCGGGTTTGCTTTAAATTTTCTTTCATCGTGTTTTGTTTTTTTCCCGCAGGTGGGCTTCCCGAAGGAACAGTGGGAGAGGGTTACCGACGAGGCCAAGGATTTCATCAAGGTAAAGCAGCATTCGAGGGGGGAAGGGGGGGGTTGTTCGGCGGGCCGGCCCCGGCGTCCTATACTTCCGAAAAATTATTTCTTGCGGGTCCCCCCTCTCTCTCCCATCTGCTCACCACTCGAACCCCCAAGCTCAAGACGAGCAGAAAATGCCTGTGAAGTCTCCCTCCAATCGCATGACTGCGGAAGCTGCCGCCGTGCACCCTTGACTTACCACCTGCGTTTCCCCCCCCCCCCGCCCCCGTCCCCCCCCCCGGCGCCCCCGGCTTTAAACGAGCAGAAAATGCTTGTGAAGTCTCCCGCTAAGCGCATGACTGCGGAAGCTGCGGCCTCACACCCTTGGCTTAACCCTTCCCGTTCAAGAGCGGCCACTAACCAGAGGGAAACGGGGGATCGCGCGGCCCCCTCCCTCACTCCCCCTCCCGAGCAGAAGATAGACCGGGACTGGGGGGGGGAGGGGGTGAGGAGTGGGGGCATGGCCGGAGAGGAGGCCTCGATGGCCCTTGATCCGGAACTCGTTCGACGCCTCAAGAAGTTTGCGGTAAAGTCGTGGATAGAGGCCGGGGGGGTGGGGGGGTGGGGGGGTGGGGGGGGGGGGGGGTGGGGGGGGGGGGGGGGGGGGGTGGGGGGGGGGGGGGGGGGGGGGGAAGGATTCGGAGCTTGCTCGACGGTTCAAGAAGTCTGCGGTGATGTCTTGATGGTTGTGGGGGGGGGGTTGGGGTGTTCAGGGGAGGTTGAGGGAGCGGGGAAGGGGGCGCGGGCGGGGGGAAACTGGCGCTCAGGACAATTTGTGGTGATGGTGTTAATGTGAATGGAAGAGAGGGTGTGAGGAAGGGGTAGAGGAGGGGGGGGAGTAGTGGAATGACCCGGAGGTCGTGCGGCGACTCACCGGCCCCTCGCCCACCCCCCTGCTCACGCTCTGACCCACGCAGGACTACGGTAAGCTGAAGCGCGTGGCGCTGGGAGTAATCGCGCATTCCCTGACCCCTTCCGAGATAAGAAAGCTTCGAACGGAGTTCCAGAACGTGGACGTTGAGGGGCGCGGCGTAATTAGCCCTGTGGACCTGCAGAAGGCTCTTAATGCGTCCGGGAATTTTACTGCTGAGGAGGTGGAGCAGATGTTCAACCACATGGACGTGGATCAAGACGGGGAGATAGGTGTGTTTTGTGCGACCGAGCGACTCGTTGGTGTACGGTTCGCGCCTCCCCCAGTTTGATTTTTTGCTGACATATACACAGCAAGAGGCACCAAGTGCCATCACTCGCAGTTACCAGTCTGTATATTCGAAACGCTTCACCCCACCTTTTGCTTTCGCTTACTTTCCTCTTCCTCCTTATTCCTTCCCCTTCCCCCTCCTCTCCCCCCCCCCCTTCACCTGTCCCCCTCCCCTTTCCCCGCCTCCCCTCCCCTTCCTTCCCCTCCCCCCCCCCACCCCCCTCCCTTCCCCCCCCCCTCCCCCTCCCTCTCCCCCCCCCCCCCCTCCAACCATCCCACGCTCCCCCCCCTTCCCCCCCACTCCCCCCCCCCCCCCCCCCCCCCCCGCCTAATTCATGGGTGGATAATCAGGTTTCACTGAATTTTTGGCGGCGTCTTTGGACGAGGGACATGTGAAGGACGACAACATCCGGTTAGCTTTCAGCCGGTTGGACTACGACAACTCGGGCAAGGTAACCATGGCCGATCTCAATGAGGTTACCGGAGGTGGCCATACGGACGAAAAATCGATCACCGATATGGAACTCCGAAGCGCACTGCTGGGGGGGGAGGCTAACGGCGTCAGCTATGAAGTGGTGAGAAATTGTCGGAGTTGATGCTGTTCTTACTTACGGCACGCGCCTGCCTACCCCTTCTCCATCGCCTACTTCACGTGCATATGCGTTGCCCCTGCCCCCACCGCTTAATTCGCTTGTGTCTGCGTTGCCCCCCCCCCCCCCCCCCCCCCACCGCCTACTAGCTCATTGAAGCTGTCACCCATTTGCAAGTCCGCCTCACCTGCAGTTCTCAGTAGGATTGCAGGTGAGCCTTCGTGCGAATCGCTGAACACCTCACGGCGCTTCGCGCTTGGTGCAAGCAATGTCTGCCTGGTCGGTGAACACCCAACATGCTTCGTCCTGGCATTGCGGGGATGCGAGGGTCTATGGTCATACGACTACGGCCGTGCATGACTGTCGAGAACCCCCCCGCCCCCCCCCCCCTTCCCCGACGCCGCCTTCAACTATGCTCTTGACTTACTCCTTTATAGTTGGTTCACTTGCCCTAACCCCTAACTCTCTTCTCACTGCCCCGGCCCCCTCGCCTTGTATTGTATGCTCAATTTCACGGAACCTGCATACCCCCTCCCCGCCCTATGTGCCCGTGTGGCAGAACAGTAGAGAGTAGGACTCACACAATAGGAGAGTGTGAAATGTACAAGGAGGAACGGGATGTGTTGGAGGAGATGAGAAAATTGGACGAGTGTCACATGGAAGAGTTTGGTAGACTAGAGAGAAGCGTAAAGCGGTCGCTATCCTGGGAGACAGACAGTGACCGACTTCGAAACAGGACGGGGATAAGATAAGTCAACAGTTTCTATGTAATATATGGAAGAAGCGTAGTGAGCGCCCAAACGTTGGAGGTGTCTCTACTAGGAGTAGGAACGGTGCCCCGTCTCGAAAGGGATGCGTGGTCAATGGTCAAATGACGAAGGCAAGCAATAAATGAGTACCCCCTTTCCCCCCCCCCCGCCCCCTGCAGGGGTTGGCGTCGGTTGGCAGCGACGGTGCAAAACACGCCTCTCGCTACGTGAGCTATGCCGCCAGGGTACCGTCTTTTTTCCCCTTGTTTTTGTGTTCGGCGGTAACCGAGATGGTGGCCGAGTTAGGTCACATTGTGCGGAGTGGAAAATCTTGGCTCCGCGCTAGGGGGGTGATATGACGCAGTGTGCGTGTGGTGAAAGGCACCCACGAGGAGTGGTGCAGTACTATCCCCATTGCTCTCGCTGGAATTGGCCACACCAGAACGCAAAAAAAAATCATTCGAAGCTGCCATCCATGCGCAAGAAGGTACACACAAGGTGCGGAAGTCCGCCTCACAAGGGGTTATTCGTGGGATGCAGCTCACCCTTCATGGGACTCGCCGAACACCCCCCTCCCCCCCCCTCCCCCGGTGCACGCGATGCCTGCCTGGTCGGTGAAAACCCGACATACGCCGCCCCGGCATTGCAGGGGTGCGAGGGTCTAATTGCTATGGTCATACCACTACGTCCATGCATGGATATCGAGTACACCCCCCCCCCCCCCCGTATGCCTGCCTGAGAAGTGAAAACCCGACGTGCTTGGTGGCGGCGTTGTAGGGACGCGAGGGTCTATGGTCATACGACTACGGCAATGCATGAAACGTATACATCCACCCCCCCCCCCCGTTCCCACCGCCGCATGTTGTATGCGCGTTGCCCCTGAACCCCATTAACTACCCCCTCCCCCTTTCCACCACCTATTTCAGTAGTATGCGCGTCCCCTGTACTCCGTCCCCCCCCCCCCCCCCCCGGGCTCTGAAAAGTTCAAACTTCAGTTCAAGAAGGCTATTTGAGGATTAATGTTTATTAGGCAAACATGGCCATTGCATGGGTTATCTCGCCTCTGGTCTATCTCGGTCCTGGCCCCCCACCCCCCCTCGCACTATTACGGATGTGCATGGTCAACAACGAGTACCCCTCCCCCCCCCTCGTTTCCACCGCCTCATTTAACTGTGTTCGCGTTCCTCCTGTGGTGGTTTGCGCGGGTTGCGTTGCCCCCCCCCCCCCCCCATTTCTGAAAACGTCAGTTCAAGAGGGCAATGAAGAAGAACTTTTCTATGGTGGACATGTCCGATCCCAGGGCTGTCTCGTCTTTGGTGCGGGCAGCCTCTAAGCTGAGCGTGGAAGAGCTGGCTTTGGTGACGGGTGGCTCGGAGGAGGATGCCGGCACCATCGTGTCGGTGAGGAGGAACTTGACGATCGGAACTTGAACGATTGTTGTTGTATATGTAGCTCTTAGGGTTGCATGATGTACAATAGATGATCTATGTCCTTCTTGGCAAGGATGGATGTGTTGTGCATAATATCTACATAGATCTTACAGATAAATCCCACCTCTGCCGAAACATGTGCAGATCATACAGATCCCGCCCGCTTGGGAGTCATCCAGCGCGAGAAGTTTTGCAGTTTTGGGCCATACCGTTTTTTTTTTTTTTTTTTCTGAGATCCTTGAGTGTGGAACTGAACTATCGTTTTTCCTTTTTTTTTTCGTGAATAGAAGTCTGGGTCGGGTTGCGCGAACGAATGTCTTCGAAGTCGTGTTTCGGGTGATGGCGATGACTGATTCCACGATAGCCCCCCCCCCCCCCCCCCCCCCCGTAAACCAGCGATTTCCTTTAACGAACGTTTCATGGCTGCTCGGTAGGAGAGGAAGGATGCTATGGCAACCATGCCTTCATATATTCTCTTATTTTGCAAAGGTCTACCGGTCAATGACGCCGGGGCGGCGAAGGACACCGTATTTCAGAAGATTCGGCCGGGAGCTGGTTTCATAACCGGCGATTTCGTTGGAGAAAAGTTGGGGGGGGCTACCGTAGTAGAAGACTCCGATGTTGATATTGAGCAGGCTCCTCGTGTTAGGATCGCAGAAACTTCATAGAAACTTCCACTGCACCTCTATTGTGGGAGGAACTTCCTCTTGGCGGAACATTGTGCAGATTATGCAGGTAGATTGTACGGATAGATCCCTCACCCGGCGAAACATGTGTGAGAGATCTGTTAATACATCTCAAGACATACCCCACCTGCTGGTGAAACATGTAGGTACACATCAAGCGCACACAGATGGCACATGCTACGTTCGAAGTTTTCGAGGTTTTCGAGGTTTTTCGCCTTTTTTTTTCTGGAGGTGATCACTCAAGAAGCTTCTATTTCAAATACCTCACCCAAGTGCTGATGTTTTTAAGCAAAGCCGAAAGTGCAGTCCGATTAAAGGAACCCGTATTCCAGGTACGTACTCCAAAACAGTAATTTTGCAAAACAAGAACGTCATAATTCCGACGATTTCGGGCAAAATCGGGGAAAAAAAAAAAAAAAAACGGCCTAAAAGTGCACCTCTATCGTAGCATGCGTCAGATTCCTACAGGAAGATGCGATCGAGATCTCGCAGATCCTACAGATCCCACTCGGCAAACATGTGCAGATCACGCGGATCCCACCTGAGCAAACCTGTTGGAAGATCTAGATCATACAAATCCCTGTAGGGCGAACATGTGTGAAAGAGCTAGATCATACAGGTCGCACCCAGGGAAGCGTGTGTGTAACAGCTAGATGCATCGAGCAAACATCATCTATACACGCAGATCTATACAGATCAGGGATCTGTCTATCCAGAAACATGTAGATCCCCATGTAAGGATCTGATGTGTTCGCCGTGTGCAGAGTTGCTAACTGGTGTTACTTTGGACGGGTATTGATCGTTAGTATAGTTGGGTGACCGAACAAGGCAACTAGATGACGTAGGTGTTTTGCCACCTAAGCGACTTAAATGGTTTGCCAGGTACTTGGATTAGGTTGTTTGCCGACTAAGTGACTCAGTTGGGTTGACTTAGTTGTGTAGCATTTGAGGAGGATGCTGGCACTATCCTTCCGGTGAGGGGGAAAGTGTATGGACACTATGGGAGCTGTGAGCTGCTACGGTTAGGCTACGAAGCATGCCAACTTGCTGGCTTAGTCAAGGGAAGTGTAAGTCAACTTGCTGACTTAGTTGGTTAGCATGGAGGGGGGTGCTGGTACCATTCTTTCTGTGATGGGGGCTGTGTTTCGTTAGTCGAGCTGTGAGCTCCGGTGTCGTTGGGTGGCGATGTAAGCCAATTTTCGAGGTAGTTAGGGTCGAAGTAAGTCATCCGACCGACCTAGTTAGGTGGCAAATCAAGCCAACTCGGTAACTTAGTTGGTTAGCACGGAAGTTGATGCTGGCGCCATTCTTTCGGTGAGGGGGAAAGTGTTAACATTGTTTGGGCTGTGAGCTGGCATAATGGTGTGGCCAAATAAGCCGACTTGCTGACTTAGTTGGGAACGACTAAGCCATCTCTCACTGACTTCGTTTGGGTATCGAAGTAAGCCAACTGCCTTGGCTTAGTTGGGTTCTTCTTACGAGTATGCTGGTACCACCCTTTCGGTGAGGGAGAGACTACAAACTTACTCGGGCATACCAGTTGGCTGAGCTTGATTAGAGGGCTGGTTTGTTCTTACACTCGGGGTGAGGAATTGAGCCCACTAATCGACTTAATTGGATAGCACCATCCGTTCGGTGAGGGGAAAAAAAGCTTTCCGGTTTGCTACAGTAATTGAGGCTTTCGTTGAGAGAGGGGAAATAGTGTCTTTTTTGCGTACCAGGTATGTCCGTAGTGTTTGGGAGGGAAAAAATAATGGAGGGAGGGGGTTGAAATGGGGTGGGGTGGGTGGTGGGGTTGGCATTGAGTTTTCGTGATGGGTAGGGGTTGGCTGGGTGGGGGCGGGAGGGCGTTCTATATTTTTGCTTGAACATGCCAGGAGAGGGGGAGGAGGGGAGGGGTGAGGGCAGGGGGTTGGATTTTTTTTTTCCTTGACATGTATCTTTGCGGGGTGGGGGGGCGGGGGCGGGGTAGATGTGGGTTTTGGTGCTGTGCTAGGTGGACGTGGCGGACGATGAAGATATTGAATGCGTACGTGATTGTGACGCAGTAATGCTGCACTTGGAAGCGCATTGCTATGTTTTTGTGTTAAATTTGACACTTCATGGTACGGTAGAGGGGATTTTTTTTTCTTTTTCTGGGACGCCTCACTTGAGGAGCTCCATCGAAGAAAACTCTCCATGCTAAGTTTAAGTAAAATTGTAAAAAAACGGGGTGTCCAGTGGTGACGGCGTTAAGTAAACCGAAAGTGAAACCCGAAGAAAAACCTACATGGCCTAGGTTTACAAAACATTCAAATTGCTGAGAATGACTGTCCGACGATTTTTGGGCTAAAATGGGCTAATGAGCACCCCGGTCATCCAGAAAACATTTTAGCCAAAAAATTGCTGTGATATCTCCATCGTAGCGCGCGTCCGTTGTGTTAATTTTTGCCCTCTCCCGCTCTTTTTTTTTGCCTCGTGGATTCTCATCGCCCACCATGAAAGGGCTCACAACTTATCTTGAGCAACAACAGCGTGGGCCCGTATCAACAAGACTTGGCCATTGACGGGGACATTTCTTCCACCAACGGTGTCGTCGGCCAGCGGCAGCATGGGCAGCAGCCAGAGGACGCCACGATGGGAGCAGGAGGAGCAGGAGATGTAGAAGAGGGGGGGGGGGAGAGAGAGGATGAGGCCCAGGACGATGGCGCTCTGGTTTTCTGACGAGGGTATTAGAGGTGCCCCCCCTCGCTCGCTGTAGAAATATCCGTGCACTCCTGCGCTTGTAACTAGCTGGTCATGGCATAATGCTCCGGATTAGTAGCAGCAGAGGCTGCCAGAAACCGCCATTACGAGGGTAGGAGGAGGAGGAGAAGGGGGAGAAGGAGGAGGTGGAGGAGAAGGAGGAGGAGGAGGAGGAGGAGGAGGAGGAGGAGGAGGAGGAGGAGGAGGAGGATTGGGCGCGGATGGAGGTTACAAGTAACGAGGTTGAAATTGCTTAGGTAGGACCAATAGCACCGGAGAACTATAGCCTCGTTGGATAACAGCAAGTGATGCGGATGGTGGTGGCAAATTTTGGATGGGCTCGTTTCCGCCGACATTTTTGCTGTACGCTAGCCCCGCCCCCCTCCGTAACGATGTTGACACCCTAGTATCAAGGGCGTGCTTATTATGTGTAGGGTGGGTACTCTGGGGGTACCCGGGTACTTACTTACCCGAGTGTGACAGAAGACATGTGTATTAGGGTATAAAATGTACTCTGGGAGTACCCGGGCGCGAGTATGAAAACGACGAGTTTTTTTACTGTGTGGGTACCCGGGTACCTACCCGAGTATGGAAAAAACAGTCAGGTTTGGTACTCTGGGCATACCCAGGTATTACTTGAGTTTGACAAAAACGGTCAGGCTTGGTACTACAGGGGTACTCGGGTATCCATCAGAGTATGGTTTGGTACCCGGGTACCCAGAAGTAGTAAGAGGTCTATTTAGGGTGTTTTTTACAGGGCATATACTCTGGGAATACCCAGGTACATACCCGAGTATGAACTAAAGCATAAGGCTTGGCCTTGGCTACCCCGGAGCATAAAGTATTCTTTTTTTAGTAGGGTATATATACTCTGCGGGTACTCGGGTACATGTTCGAGTATGAACTAAACGACCAGCTTTGACCCCAGGTACCCCTTAGTAGACGGTATCAAAGGGCACTTTTTGTAGGGTATATCCTCTGGCATGATAGAATTCGAGTTAACCGGAACATCCAGGTTTGATACTCGGGTACCTCGGAGTGTAAGGTGCCTTCAAGGGTGTTATTTGTACGGTATTTCAATCTGGGAGTACCCAGGTACTTAACAGAGTATGTACTTGACAGATTATGACCAAAACTGCCAGGTATATGCTTTTTTGTAGCTCATGTAGTTTCTCTGGAGGTACCCGGGTACACAGAGTGTGACCGAAACAACCAAATTTGGTATTGTGGAGTACCCGGGTACCAAGATTGACCATACAACCACCGGGTACCTACCCGAGTGTATACCGCTCACTCTTGGTAGGTGCGTAATCCTCGCGCGCGCGAAGTCGCTATACCCGCGAGGTAGAATGCTTGAATTTTTTACACGAGGGCTAAACAGGCAACATGTCTGTCTGAACCCTTTTTTTTACCGCACACTCTATGCTGATGCCGAGTGGATGGGTGGGGTGGCTGGCTGGCTGGCGGGGGAGTGAGGGGGGGGGGGTGGCGGGAAGCGACGTGGGAGGGGCGGGAGGGGGGGGGCACGACCGTACGATTCCGTGGCATGACGAGCGAAAGCGATTTTATTTTGATGTGGTGGTGGCGGTACGCATGTTTTACGTACAGCAGTTACATGTGTAGTCATTCGAAAAATGGAGTACTTGCCACGACCGATAAAAGACTAAGACTGTAGAGTCATGTTTTTTTTACAGGTTTTAACCCATATAACTTTCGCGGTGAAGAGCAATTGGTGCAAAAAACCTTGTGTGTGCTTGGGGGACGTTGGGTAGAGACAACTAGCTTGTGGGAAATGTCGAATATTGTTTATATAACAAACGACACCTACGATAACGACACCGTACGGCAGACAAGTAGCGTTATACCGTGGGTCGTAACAGCATCTGTCGGTGTACCATGGCAGTATATGCAGAGGCCAACACTGGGGGCACGGTATATACGTCCTGGCACATTTAGTAATGGTATATTTTGGGGTTGATACACTGCGAGTACTGGAATACGCGTAGCATTTTCGTGGGGGTGATACTGACGCGTGGTATGATAGAGGTATACCGTTTTTTGGCGGAAATGGTTTCTCTAAATGACGGGGCTCCCTTAACCCAATTTTTTCGGAAAAATAACGACTTTTGTTTTTTTTCATGATTCTCGTTGCTTACCTAGGCGCGCCATAGGATTTTTCATCTGCCAGTGTAGCAGTTTTTACCGTTCCCGCAAATCGTTTTTTTGGGAGGGACGTGTCTTAAGCTCCCGAATTGGGGAAACCTCAGAAAAAAAGTGCAGCATCCCCTCTATCGTGGTACGCGTCCAGTGCAGGTACTGGGCTATACGCAACGTTTTTTTGGAGTGCATTGTTGTGAGTACTGGGCTGTACGCACTTGTACTTTCGAGGTTTAATACTTTGCGAGTACTGGGCTGTGTACAGTATTGTATAGAGTCGAGGTTTTCAATATTGCGAGTGCTGTGGGCTGTACATGCAGTAGTGTATAGCCGAGGTATAACCAACTGGTACTGCAAGTCCTGGGGTCTGCTATACAATTAAGCATTTCCACGTTCTGGCTACATATCGAGTACTGGAAATGTACTGGGTATTTTGGATGCTGTGATACTGTGCGTACAACCTTGAAGAGCATACTGATGAGCATACCGGTACCGTATATATATACTGGCAGCACGTATACCCAGTACCCAGTATACTGATGTGTCCTAACCGGTGTGCATCATTCCCACACGCGGTTGGCATAATATTCGGTTTTTCAGTGAGTGGACGTTATTTGTGCAGCCGCTAAATGGCGTTATCTGCACGTATATGCCCGAGGGCTGCAAGGGAGTGCAAGACGGAAGCGATAGAAGGACGAGGGGGAGGTGTACTCGTTTCATGCATAGCCGTACTCGCATGACACCGTACCCTCGCATCTTCGCAATGCTGGGACAGAGCGACGTCGGGTTTTCACCGACCAAGCAGGAGACACCGTTTGCACCAAGCGCGAAGCGCCGTACCACGGTGATCGGTGAGTGGCATGAAGGGTGAGCTGCATCCTTGCCCAAGAACCGCTGAGAGACGGGCTTAGGCACCTTGTGCGCACCTACTTTCTTGCGCGTGGATGGATGACAGCTTCGAAATGATTTTTTTTGGTTTCTGGTGTGGCCACTTCCAGAGACACAAGGGGGAGTTTTGGGAGGGTGTGTGTTGCATTTATGCCGTCCATTGATCGTTTTTTCATCGCGGTACGTTTGCGCCAGGGCCTTTTTTCTGGAGCCAAAGAGCGTCTGTTGCAGCTCGGTGCTTGTTGTTGTGCTGTCTTTCCGCTGACAAAATCGGCGTTATTTTGGGACATGAAAAAAATGCCCCCCCCAAGAAATGCCCATTTCGTTTCGTTTTTAATTTTTTTCAAGTTTTTGTTTTTTGACGCGTGCTACGGTAGATATGAGAAACCACATTTTTTTTTTTTCTAAGATTGTTTCCTCTCAATTTGGGAGCTTAAGACTTCTGCCCAAAAAAACTGATTTTTGTGACAAAAAATGGAACTCTTATGCTACCGTTCCGAGAAAAAATGCCATATCTGGCCTAGGTACACGTGACGAGAATCACGAAAAAAAAAGGTCTATTTCCGACGATTTTGGGTTAAGGGGCCCCGTCATTCAGAAACCATTTTAGCCAAAAAAAGGTATACCTCTATTGTAGCACGCGTTTTTTTTTACTCTCGGTGTTTATTGCGCGCGTGGAGTTGGGATTTTTCTGTCCGGAGGGCGGTGGGGGGGGCGGGGGGGGGGGCTCTCTCTTAGTTTGCCCCTGATCGTTTGCTGTCCTTTGGTCTACTCGGATTTTGATTTTGATTTGGTGTTTTATGGAGGGGACGGGGACGGGGACTTTCACGTCGATTGATATTGATCTGATGGGATGTATGTAAAGTGCAGGCTGTAAAAGGCATGCTTCTCGATGTATTAAGCTTCCTCACCGCCAGCAAGCATGTTGGGGGAACGTTTTGTGAACGTGTTTTGAGATATATAAGCGTACGGGGCGTTGTTTTTTTTTTGTGTGTACCCCTTCGCGTGCTGCAATGTTCAACAACAATTTTCAGGTTTCCCAAGGGCCGATATTAACCCCTCTCTATATCTGGAAACCCGTTTTTGGGGACAATTTACTTGGAATTAGTGTATGGGGGTGTTTTGAGGCTCTAAAGGGGTTGGTGGTACATGTACTACAAGCGTCTTTTTTAGTAGTACAATTACTCTACGTAGAGAATACGATCATGGTAGCACCAGGGGGAGCGGGGGGGGGGTAGCCCACGGGGATTGATTTGTGTTCAATTGCTACAAGTATAGTATAGCTATGGTACTATCAGGAGGGGTATGATACAGGAGGAAGGGGAAGGGCAAGCAGTCCCCGGGGCGTCTTGCGCTTGGTCTGTGCCAAGTGCAGGAAAAACGATGCTGAAATTTAGCTGACTCCAGTACAGGACACCTAATTAAAGTAGTTACAGTGAAAAACAGGAAAATGCTGGCTTAGGCTGGGTTTCTTACGTTAGACAGAGTGTTTTTCCTACACTATCTTCGGTATATAGTGCTTCCCGTATTTCTTATGTTCCTGTATTGCCACTGCGTAGTTCTTATCTAGAGCTGCAGTAGCAAAATACAGGACGCCTCTGACCCACGCTGGGTCTCTCTTTTTTGGGGGGTAAAGGGTGTGTTCTATACTCTAAATTTCAGTATAATAGCTCCCGCATTTATTAGTTCCCTGTTAAGTGTCCAAGCCTGATTTTCTCTTAATATATCCAGCATTTTGTGAAACTCTTAAGTTACCTTTTCTGGAGCCAATAACTTAGGCGGCACCCACCCCGATTGGCTAATTCCCGTTCTATAATGCCAGTGTTGCTGCTGGCTTCTTCCATGAATTGGCCTCCATTTTTCAGTTTGTTTAGTTTTTAGCGTCTGTCTGTAGTGTTATAAGGCTTATAGTTTGGGTAAGCTATTGGTTACCCTTTCGCAAGTGGTCAAACGGACTAATACCCCACTAATAACCTTAACAAATGGCGTCGTCGACAGACCATGGGTTTTTGGGTCGTGGGTTCGATCCCCACATCCACCATAATAAACTTTTTCAGATTTTCCCATGGCGAACTTGAAAAATACTCTCCCCGGTATACCCAGGAAATGAAACGGCTTGGACATATTGACAGGTCCGCCCGTATATCCGGTTGACCTGCTATCCCGCCGTTTCAGGGGGGGAGAGTGTTATAAGGCTTAGTTTGGGTAAGCTATTGGTTAACCTTTTGCAAGTGGTCAAACGGACTAATACCCCACTAAAGTCCTTAACAGTAGGTAATTCCAATTCTTTAAAAAGCAAGCATTGTTGCTAGCTTCTTCTGTAGGCTTCCATTTTTCAGTAGTAGCATTTGTCTCTTGCCCGGGGGTCACATTCTATTGCAAGGCCCCTGCGTCGCTGTCAGAGCTCCCCTCCTGGAGAGAGCCTCCCTGACGACTCTCTCCTTTTGGGGAACCCTCTATTAATAGTCCTGATTTTCGTTGATTTATTTGCGGATTTATCCTTATTTTTTCGTTCCTCTTCGTCTATTTCGTTCCTTTTCGTCGTTTTTTTTTGCTTTTATTTCTCGATAACCTCGTACTTCTTACTAGTTTTGTTTTTTTTTCGGGATTTTGATTCGAGTTTTGTTAACGTGTTGTTGCGCATTTTTTTTTAGTCAAAGGGCTGTTTTTTGTTTTTCTGATTCGAGAGTCGCATTTTGAAATCGTTTTTTTTTTAGTTATTATTGCTTCCAATATTTTGAGTTCCGATGGTTTTGTTCGCGTATTATCACGAGGCTTGTACGTGCACGTTTTGCGGCTAGACCACACGTTTTCATACAAGTTTATTTTTTTCCTTGTGCTTCTTCCGCTCAAAATACAAAAAAGAAGAAGCACACCGCAGCTCTTTGAGCTGCAGCGGTAGCATGCTGTCGTGCAGCATTAGTATGCTGTCGTACAGCATCTGCGCCACAACTACAGCACAGCGCCCCACGGGCAGGGCTTACCAATGCAGCAATACACAGACAGCGCAGCGCAGCAAGCATTAGCAGCAGCAGCAGCAGCAGCAGCAGCAGCAGCGGCTGTGCAGTGTATTTCGAGTAACAATGTAACAGCCATACGCCATATGCGGACAACACACAGCACACGACGCAGCAAGCATTGATCAGCACCAAAGACGCAACTAACTGCTGCATGTAGAAAGTAGAATAATCCCGCCGCGCTTTTTCCACATTTTGGGGGGGGGTGGTCTCGGCGGTGGCTCGTGGCTAGAGCCGTCTTTCAATCTCGTTATCGCCGCCTCGTCTCTTGTCTCACAACCAGTACCACGGCCCCAGTGTATAACTTCTGAGGAGCAGCCCAATCTACCCGTCAAGAGATAGAGAGTAGAGGGCACACGAAGGTACTCGTACGCCTCGTACGGGTAGGGAAATTAAAACGCGGAGGAATAATAGCACACACCCCGACCCAATAATCCAGGCTGCTCCGCGTTATTTTCGGCGTGGACGGCGGACACCGGAGGGCCAGGCGGCGATCGCTGGTTTTCTGATTTCTGCTGCCTCAACTCACGCCCTCACGCCTCACAACAAACCAGCCAACCCCCCTAATCTTCAGGGATGGGGGGAAGGAAAACGCGGAGTAACACGTGACGGTTTGAGTAATCGGACAACTGGCGGGCCAATCGTGGACCAATCATTTTGAACAATGGTGAGCATCCCCGACCAGGATAGTCCCGCCGCGTTTTTCGGTGTGTCCGTCGACCGACGATCAGTGGCCGGGTTCGTTCCTTCTGCATGACCTCACAATCACAATCACAACAACGCCACAGTTTTCAGCTAGCACAAGGAGCGGCCTCCAATCGACGAAGGGTCAACGGCCATCCAGACAAGCGAACGCGCGAACGCCAGAGCGAGAGGCACAGCAGCAGCGGAGTCGGCAGGTGACAACGTGGATACTACGCGCGGGGCCGTCATTTTGACCGAAACAGTACGAGTAGCGTTGGCGTACAGGCTCTTCTACTAACTGTACTGTAGTAGTACAAGCTGAGTGCACGATCAGGCGCAATCATCGAAAGGTGCTTTGTGATTCAACAAGCCAAGCTGCTAGATGGCGGCCGAGAGACACATTGCTACCGCGACGCATCAAGCGATCGAACCCGCGCCAACAACATATTTCGCTCCCCGCTCGACGTACAGTGTTTCCTGTAGACGGTCTTCTCACAGCTTTACTCCTATTAAAAAGCGAAAATCAAAGGCCCACACAAAAAACGAAATACACTTAACCAGTGAGCACAACACTTTAATATGGCCCAACACATACTCTCAAGCTGACAGCATGGTGTAGAGCGCGCCCAGCAGCTAAGAAACCGTGCGACTCATCACATGGTCGACTCCGCCTATATGAATTCCCCGATTTCGCTCTCTTCTCGTCGACCGACGAAATGGGGCACAAAACGAAAAAAATCGAAGGACCACACGCACGTACATTACGAACGAGGTAAACCTGACACAAATGTCCACCTTTAATTTAGGAAAATGGCACTGATACCCCACTTTTTCGACGGGAATGTAAAGAACGTTTGATCTCTCCATATCAATATTACAACTCTGTACTTATATTTAAGTTCATCTTGGTGCACGATCAATAGAACATTGCATCGTTGGAGAGCGTACTTTTTTTTTTAACGAAAACACTCTGATTCCAAGTAGTTATAATAAACACCCGCAAAAAATGGTCCTGCGATTTCATTCCAAGTAGTTTGACTCTACAACCTGGGCGTGGTGGTAGATAGTCATTGTTTTGCCCCAGAGACGACGGGGCACTTCCATCAAACTACGGGCGTATTCAACATACAAAAATGTGAGTATCGTTGGCCCCAGCGTACTGAGTCCTTCGCGTACACTGCTTTTTTTCCCACATGTATATTTCTTGACGCCAATTCCCATGCTCTTATAACCCTATTTTTGTTGCGCCCATTGTCTTGGAAACAAATTTATTCGGAATGACAGTGTTGGATATAGCTTTTTTCATTCTTTGTTGAAAAGTGATGTTTAAAACTGTCAGCTGTGAGTTCGAAAATCTGAGTGGTCGTCAACTTTTCACAGTCGTCGTTGGACATTTTTGTAATTGTTTGCGACCCACTTTTGTTTTAACTGATTTTTCTCAAAACTGTCAGCTGTGAGTTCGACCATCTGAGTGGTCGATAATTTTTTACAGTCGGAGTCGTTGGGTATTTTTTTGTAAAATCGTTTGCGACCCCGATAGTGCGCAGCGTTTTCGGTAGTGTGTACAACACCAAAAAACAAAAAAAGTGAGAGAGGTGAAAAAAACAACCGAAAATCCAGAGACCACGCACATACTCGTGCGAAAACGTCAAAAAGCGCAACCAAAATAACGCAGTGTACTCGTATATCATAGGGGTCCGCCAATACTCAAGGCGGTTTGAGCAAGGCGGTATATCCCGCTATACGGCGGTCGAATTCTGCTGGCGCGAGTCGGAAATGACGTGTGCTACGATAGAGGTCACTTTTTTTTCCCGATTTTTCCACGATTCGGGAGCCTATGACCTCTCCCACAAAAAACTGATTTTGGGGAAAATACAACTGAGCTACGATATACACCGGATTTGAATAATCCCCACGGCCTAGGTATATATACAACGAGAATCTTGCAAAACAGAAAAAAAATATGTTTTTTTTCACGACGATTTTGGGTTGAGGAGCCCCGTCATTAATTAAATGTTGTTTGCCAAAAAACGGTATACCTTAATATCTCTATCGTGGCACGGCTGAGGAATTGCACTCTCAAAGCTGGAGTGAACATACTAAGGCGTCT
Organism: Undaria pinnatifida; assembly: GCA_012845835.1. Taxonomy (NCBI): domain Eukaryota; class Phaeophyceae; order Laminariales; family Alariaceae; genus Undaria; species Undaria pinnatifida. The sequence continues at coordinate 6,780,231 of JABAKD010000014.1, forward strand.
TTCCCAGTAAGGCGGTCGTGTTGCTCTGACGCCACCGCCTTGCTGAAGGACCCCTACTGTTTGCTCGTACACCAGTATCCAAACCTCAACACGTACGAATATAATATGTGCGTCCGCACATGTTCTCCCGGCCCTGCTACGTCCTCCAGCCCCAGCAAGACCAAGAGGAAAAAAAACCCTTGCACAAACTGCTGAGGTGCTGCTGTTGTCTTTCTTGTTTATTTTATTTTTATTCTCATTCTTATTTTGCTCACCTTCCCCGGTGTACTTTTTGTTTTTTTGCAGATTTCCGTTCTCTCCTTTCTCCCTTTTCTAGACGTTTAGCCTAGACCCGGGGGCACTACAAGCAGGCCCTTCCCCCCCCTCCCCACTACGAGACGCTCTTTTCGATTTTCTAACGAGAAGAGTTCAGCGCTTTCTTCTCCCATCGACTTGTGCGTCGAGTTGTGTGCCAATACCCACGCTATAAAGCGCCCTCGGCAGTTCGTTAGTGTCTGGAAAATAACAACCTTCATATAACGAGATTTGAACCCCTGACTGGTGTTCCAGGTTGAAACGACTAGACCACCGGGGCGACCGCGGTGCGAGATATCGCAGCTGCAGCACCAGCACCAACACCAACACCAGTGGAAAAATACTGCATCACATAGCGAGGGTTCGACACAACTGCCCGTAAAAGCGACAAGCCTCTGATTCCAAGTAGCTAGAGCCGCTGCGAAGCCGACCCCCCCCCCCCCCTTCCAATTTCAAGCAGTTAACTGCTGCAAACGTGTCAACCGTTTTCTCACCCTTTTCTCAAGTGTTTGACCGCTGCAAAAATGGTTGATTCCACGGATAATTATTTCAAGCAGAATTGGCCCCACAACTCGTTCGTAGATGCGCGGTTGATGTTCTTTTTGATCGGGTCTAGATGGAAACGCGAGCTCCTCACCTAACGCTCCAGGGCTACCCCCCCCCCCCCCCCCCTCCACAAACACCGACGCATGCTACGCTATCGAGGTGCACCTGCAGGGTTCTTGACTTGAGGACCTTCTTCCCACCTCACCCAACCAAATATTTTGAGGGAAACAAAAATTTGCCATGATACCCTACGAATGGGACAAAAATCCCATGGCCTAGGTATTCAAACGCAAAATTCTGAAAACGCACACAAAAAAAAACATTCCGACGATTTCGGGTGAAGAAATTCCCGTTATCCTGCAATTTTTTTCGCCAAAAAGCGGTATACCATACAGTACCTCTTTCGTAGCACGAGTCGGTACACAGGTGCGCACCAAGAATTTCTTTTGGGGATAAAAAATGAAGGCGTGGCGTGCATATAATAACCCGATTAAACAAACCCATGCTCTAGGTATATACAACAGCAACAAACATCAATAACAACAACAACAATAACAACAACGAACAACAACAACAACAACAGATCAAGGCTACGGTAGTAGGGGGGTACCCCCAATTTTCACTACCGGGTCAAAGCCAAAAGAAGGTATACCTCTAATCAAGGCTACGGTAGTAGGGGGGTACCTGTAATAGAGTACATACCCCCAATTTTCACTACCGGGTCAAAGCCAAAAAAGGGTATACCTCTTATCAAGACTACGGTAGTAGGGAGGTACCCCCAATTTTCACTACCGGATCAAAGCCAAAAAAGGGTATACCTCTGATCAAGGCTACGGTAGTAGGGGGTATCCCTAATTTTCACTACCGGGCCTGAGTTATTCGCGCGAGTGACTCTGTAGCTCACTGACAAGAACAAGTTTAGGCGATTCGTTTGGCACGGGGTAGCTAACCATGCCGTTGGAGATTCATATCGAAAAAATGAAATCATCCAGCACGAAAGAAAGCCTATGACCGCATGGAACAGGGGGGTGGGTCATTCGCGCGAGTGACCCCGAGCCAACAACGAAAAAAAACGGGCCATGGAAAGGGACCCTCCCCAGGTACCCCCCGCAGCATTCATTGGTTTCACATCGAGGAGGAAAAGAAAAAATACTCAGAAAATGCGTGGTGCGTGCACCCTCTATCGTGTACCACGCGTCGATGGAAATATTGTTAACCAGGATGCGCCACGCAAAGCCACGCAAAATAGCCTAAAGCATGTTTTCCAGGGAGGTACAGAGTCACTGAGGCGAGTGGCTCGAATCCGGTCCTGAAAAAGGGAATGCACGGTGTGAGGGGGGTAGCCACGATGTCACTACCGGGTTTCCACCACTCGCACGAGTGACGCCGTATCTCGCGCGGGAAAAAAAAAAATAACGCGTTTCTTTTTTTTTGACGCAGCAGCAGCAGCAGCAGCAGCAGCAGCAGCAGCAGCAGCAGCAGCAGCAGCAGCAGTAGCAGCAGCGTAGCTTGCCACTACATTGCTGCGGGTTGATTTTACGAATCTAAAAAGGAACGATGAAAGCTTCACAGCACCTCAACGGGAACAGGGGGGTTACTCGCGCTCGAGTGACCCGAGCCAATGAAAAAAGAGGTCCCGAAAGGGAACACGGTACCCCCTGCCGCAGTCCGGGGGCCCCCTTGTATCGCAGCCTCGGGGGTCATGCCCACAAACGCTCCACACTTGCGCTCTTCTTGTCGCCCTTTTTCCACGAATTTTTTCTCCCGCCCGCATTTTGTTGAGCAGATTTAAGAGGGCGTTTGAGATTTTCCAAGTTCCGTTTTGGGGTTGGAAAACAGGTAAACGCGCGGTAGATCAAAACCGACGAACGGCACGCACGTGTGATATGATGAACCCAGAGAAAAATAGGCTAGAAAATACAAGAAAAAAAGAAAGGTATGTACATGAGAAAAAACGTGTTTGCTAGCCTGGTTGTTCCGCTGTTTTTTTTTCTCGGGTTGGGTTGGGTTGGGTTGGGTTGGGTTGGGTTGGGTTGGGTTGGGTTGGGTTGGGTTGGGTTGGGTTGGGTTGGGTTGGGTTGGGTTGGGTTGGGTTGGGTTGGGTTGGGTTGGGTTCGGTTGGGTTGGGTTGGGTTGTTTTGGGTTGGGTTGGGTTGGGTTGGGTTGGGTTGGGTTGGGTTGGGTGGGGTTGGGTTAGGTTGGGTTGGGTTGGGTTGGGTTGGGTTGGGTTGGGTTGGTTTGGGTTGGGTTGGGCTGAGTCGGGTTGTCCTTGCTTTGTGACGCTGGACGGTTTGAATACCATCATGACGCGTTTTCCTACCCATCTCCCACCCTGTGCACCAACGAACCAACCAACCAACCAAAGTTGGTGTACGTCAGACTCATTCTACGATACACCCCCCCCCCCCCCCAAAACCAGCGATCTTCTTTGGTAAACGAACGTTTCATGGCTGCTCGGCACGAGGAAAGGATGCTATGAAAAAGACATCTTCACATTTTTCGTTTTCCTGTTTTTCGAAAAGCACTATCAAACGATGACGTCGGGATGGCAAGGGAGGCACACCGTATTTCAGGAGATACGACCGGTAGAGCTCTGGGTTTCGAAACCGGTGATTTCGTCAAAAAAAAAAGCTCGGGGGGGCTACACTGCCGTAGGACGAGTCGTCGCAAACACGAAAAAATAATTCGCTGGCCTGGGGGGTCGAGACAACTTTCATATACTACTACGGCCTGTTTGCGACTTTTGCGTTTTCCAAAGGCTCTGACGCGTGCTACGATATAGAGGTATACCACCGCCTTCTGGCAAAAAAGCATTTTCTGCACGACGGCGCGACTGAGTCTTACCACAATAGCCCTCCCCGAAACCAACGATTTTTCTTTAACGAACGTTTCATGGGCTGCTCGACGTGAGGAAAGTTGCTACTAAATCAAGGTCTCCATATATTCTCTTGTTTGCAATGGACTGTCATGTTGAACAATGACCTAGGGGCATCGTATTTCAGGAGGTAGGTACGGCCGGGAGCTGGTTTCAAAACCGGCGATTTTGTTCAAGAAAGATTGGGGGGGCTATCGTAGTAAGATTCCGTCGGTTCCCTAACCCCCAAAATCGTCGGAATTTGCAGTTTCTTTCTTGATTCACGGTAACATATATATGTTGTAAATGTTTTTCGCTTAGAATCTCTACGTACAGCACTAGGCCATTGGATTAGTTCAAAGATCTTGTCTAGAAGTTGTGCGCTTTTTTGTTTTAAAAAAAAAATCAGTTTTCAGGTTGACGAGGTTCAACGGGGGAAGCCTCAGCGAAACGCCCAAGCCACGTTAGCGCGGGGGGGTCACGTTTGGGGCCTGCTTTCGCAGGGGACTCGGGGGTGTCACTCGCGCGAGCAACCCCACCCCCCTGTCTTCCGTGTTGCGGTCTTTCGCTTCCGTGCCGCTGCTCTAATTTTTGCGTTACGAGTGACCCGTGCTACTATAGAGGTGCTGCAGCACTTTTTTTCTGAGATTTCCCCCATTTTGGGAGCTTAAGACAAGACATGTCTTAACCCAAAACCTGATTTGGAGAAAAATAAAATTGCTACATATACCGGATAAAAAATCCCGCAGAGCTCCTTAGGTACGCAAGAACGAAAATTCATGCAAACTACGACAGTGGCGCAATAATTCGGACGACGTTTTTTGGGGTAATATGGTTGAGCCCCTGTCATTCAGAAACCGGTTCAGACGAAAATTGGCTGCTACCTCCGTCGTCGTAGCACGCGTCGAGTCCGCAATAAATATGGAATGGCTTGTTGGCTGCGCTGCTGCTGCGCCAAGCAAATCTCGCCTAAAATTATTTCGTCCGTGGAGGCCTCCCACGGCAGGTAGGGGCAGCACGGTTTGAGGGGGCCAAAGGTTTCTGATAAAATGTCACGGTTGATATCCCCAACTGTGTGGTAAGTATTGGTTAGTGTGTGGCAATTTCACTACAGCAGTGTTGGTAAAATCAGGTTTTCAGAAAGGGTAGGCCCACCGGCTAGGGAAGGAGGCCTCATCTAATCCAGTACCATAATGGAAATGAATCGGTGAAGCCGCAGAAGAATACTCGAGTAATAATAGTAGATTTTGTTTGAGGACCAGCGCATAGAAATCTTGGCCGGGGAATACGCGACCGAATGGCGCTTTGAAGAGCCATGTTTTGGGTGATGATGGTGAGATATTGAGCCCCTCCTCGTCTTAGGATTGCTCAGGAGCTCATAACTCGTGCCGCGATATCTATAGCGAGGTATCTCTTTTCGTCTGAAACGGTTTCGGAATATGACGGGGCTGCTCCTTAACCCTCGAAACCCGTCGGAAATCGACCATTTTTTTTTCGTCGTGATCTTCCCGTTGTGTACATACACCTAGAGGCCGCACAAGTATGTGAAGTTTCATCCGGGGTAGCAGCTTTATTATTTTTTCCTCCAAAAACATGTTTTTTTTGGGTCAAGAAGGACGTGTCTTAACCTCCGAAAGAGAAGTGGACCTCTCAGCGAAAAAAAGGATGCGCTCCTCTATCGTAGCAGCACGCGCCTTCTGCGGCCCCCCTAGCTCTGTGCGATGACTCCTTGCGAGGCACAAGAAATCAGCTCGTGCACGAGCGGCCCAAACCCAAGTGGTGGAGAAGAGGGTACCCCCCACCGCGGTGCAGGGGTGCAGAAGATTCTAAGAGTTTTCTGAGCTTTCCCAACATGAAGAGAGCTAGCTCAAAATCTCACATCACCCCGAAACAAACACGCCTTCGAAAGCGTTCGTTCGCGCAACCCGACTAATGGGCCATCCCGCGGCGCAGGAGTGCAGAAGGTTCTAAGAAGTTTCTGAGCTCTCCTAACATGAGGAGCTAGCTCAAAATCTCACAAACAAACATGCCTTCGAAGGCGTTCGTTTCGCGCAACCCGCTAATGAGCCATCCCGGGGCGCAGGCATGCAGAAGATTCGAAGAACTTTCTGAGCTTTCTTAACACGAGGAGCTAGCTCTGTATATCTCATCACCCCCGAAACAAACACGCCTTCGAAGGCGTTCGTTCGCTCAACCCGCTAATGAGCCATCCCGCGGCGCAGGGGTGCAGAAGATTCTAAGAAGTTTATGAGAGCTCTCCCAACATGAGGCGAGCTGGCTCAAAAATCTCGCATCTCACCCCGAAACAAGAACACACCTTGGAAGGCGTTCGTTTCGCGCAACCCGACCATGAACCAAAGAAAAAGGTACTCGAAAAAAGAATTGGTTTTTAAACACCGGGTAGTTCCTCTCGCTTGAGTGAAAGCTCATCCCGGGGTCAATTTTTTTTTTGGCCTAGAAAGTAAATCTCCAACCTCTACCTGTCGTGGGATGAGTCTAAGGTATACCTGGTATATCTATATAGCTCCCGCCTTGGGTGGTAAAGGAAAAAAACAAGACGGCGCACCCTCGTCCTCCGCCCCCCCCCAAAAAAAAATAAAAATAAAAAACTGACTTTTTTCTTCATCAAAAAAAAAAAAAAAGCGTGGTTACCCCCGAAGAAGAACCGCACTCTCCCTGCTACAACTGTGTTTTTGTAGAGATATGCTACGAATAACGAATATGCATCACAATCATTATTTCATTTGCATTCCGACGATGTGCAGTGTACAAAATTCAATAAAAAAACGACGAGCGCATGAAAAAGCTGAACAGTGGGGATGATGAAGCCATATATGAGCGATGAAAATGAAGGCATGTACCGGGGGGGGCGGGGGGGATGGTACTCGATACTCATGCATGGCCGTAGTCGTATGGCCATAGACCCCCTCGATCGGGGGGGAGGGAAGACAGCTGTTACCAAGCTTTGCCCAGCAGGTCGATGAGAGTAAAAATTCTTACCAGTTAAGCTGGAAATTAAAAGTGAAAACATTACCAAAAACAAACGAACGAATAACATTCTCAAACGAAAAATCTGACGAAAAAACGCACCGAATACCACCACCCTCTCGCCCAATCCACTTCTCTTTCCCGCGTGTAGTTCTATCGTGACGGCTCCTACGCTACTGTGTCGGAGGGCAAAATTTATCAGCAACATACCACATAAGATCCTGACAAGATGTAGGGTGTTTTGGCGATTTCCAGCCTCAGTTGCATTGGAAAAAAAAAAAAAATGTATTGAAACCGACGAATCAGTCCATGTACCAACCAGCTAAGCCACGAAAAAAAAGAAAATAGGTTGTTGGAACCTAAAAAAAGAGAAAAAAAAACGGCAGTCTGAAACCATATTTTTCTAGCTTAACTTTTCGCTGACTTTTAGTGCGTTCGATTGGTCTTGGATGTTCACGTAGTTCGAAAGGTTCACCAACCGTTGTTCGCTATTAATGCTACGATAAAGGTGCACACCAACCATTGTTTTTTTTTCTAATACTCCCTCCATTTGGGAGCTTAAGACCTCTCCAAGGCGAAAATTGATTTGTTGGGGAGAAAAATAACCTGCTACCAGCATGGAGCAGTTTTGATGTCTCCACCCTTAAATCTGTTTTTGGGTTCAGAAAAGGAGGCGTTACCACGGTATACCCCCCCCCCGAACTTTTCTTGAACGAAAAATCGCCGGTTTTTGAAACCAGCTCCCTCACGGCCGTTTCTTCTGAGAAGTACCATGCCCCTTGCCACCCCCCGACCATGTCCTTTGCAACAAACAAGAAACTATGTGTGGAGATGTTGTCATCTGATACAGTAGCATCATTCCTCGTGTCGAGGAGCCATGAAACGTTCGTTGACGAAAATCGTTGTTTTTTTCTTTCTTTTTTTTTTTGGGGGGGGGGGGCCGCGTGTACTCATTTGTTGCTTGCCTTAGCCATTTGACCATTGACCACCCCGTTCCTTTCGAGACGGAGCACCGTTCTTACTCCTTAAATAGAGACACCTCAAAAATGTGGGCGATGATGATGCTCCCTTTTATATTGCATAGAAACTGTTTGCTTATCCTATTCCTTTCCTGTTTCGCCGTCTCTGACCACCATCTATCTCCAAGGATAGCGATCGCTTTCTCGCTACTCTCTAGTCTGCCAAACGCTTGCATGTCACATTCGTCGAATTTCCTCATTTCCTCTACTAACACATCCCGTTCCTCCTTGTATATTCCACATTCTCCGATTATACGAGTTCTACTCTCTATTGCTGTGCCACACGTGCACATGTGTGCATCCACGTCCTCCTCCTCCCGACTACTGATATATCTCTTTCTTCTTTCTGGTAGGTCCAGGTCCCCTACACGAAATCGCAGTTTCAGCTTCCTCGCGTCGTCCATTGGGCCGTGCGGATACGTTTTCATTCCAATATCTCCCCTCAACCCCCCGTATCATACATCTCAGTGTTTCTCCTCTTTCACCTTATTTCTTTGCGCCAGTCTTTCCCTTTCTTTCTTTTACTTCTGTCTTGCACCCACCAAACTTCTCCATGGACAGCAGTACCGCTTCCTGGGGAGGGGGGGGCGGGGATCGTAAAATCAATCTCGAGCCATATAATGCTTTTACTCATGTATTGTAAAACAATAGAACCATATAATCTATTTCCGACGATCCCCATCATCCAGAATCCAAAAAAGCCAAAAAGAGGTATACCTTAATACCTCCGACGATTTTGGGTCAAGGCGCCCCATTATTCAGAAACAATCTCAGCCAAAAAACGGTACACCTTAATACCTCCGGCGATTTAGGTTGAGGAGCCCCATCATTCAGAAACCATTTCCGCCAAAAAACGGTATACCTTCATACCTCCGACGATTTTGGGCTAAGGCGCCCCATAATTCAGAAACGATTTCAGCCAAAACACGGTATACCTCTGTCGTGGCGCGCGTCAGAGAGGTCATGTACATTGGTTGGACAGAGGTTATGACAGGTCATGACATGTCATGACCGGCCATGACCGTGTGCATGACCGGTTATGACCGACCATGACCGCCGCCATGACCGCTCATGACCGACCATGCACACGGTCATGACCGGTCAGTGACCGGTTATGCACGCGTTCATGGTCATGACCGGTATTGCACACGGGCATGGTCGATCATGAACGGTCATGCACACGGTCATGGTGGGTCATGCACACGGTCATGGTCGGTGATGACTGAGTGCATCTTTTGGTAGATCACAGCGTCGGAGGTGCACCCAATTTTTTTCTTATGCGGCTCCTTCCTCACTTAATTAACCCCCTATATGAGCTTCATGTAATCCCCTCCCCCCCCAAAAAAGGATTTCACGTTGTAAAGGCGTTAAGGAGCTATAAATATTGAGCCCTTAAAAAAAAAAAATGTAAATCACCCCAAAAAATGCAGCCCGCTCTGGACAAAACCCATGGCTTACGTAAACGTATACAAGAAAAAACATTAATGTGGCGAGTTTAGAGCCCCAAAATCGCTCCCTACACTACTAATCACAAGTAACTTTTCCCCCCCAAAAAGGGTTTCAAGTTGTAAAGGCTTTAGTCTACATCTAACCCATTAATAAAACATGTTTTTCAAATATGCCCAAAAATTGCAACCCGCTCTGGCCAAACAAAACCCATGGCTTGAGTAAGGGTATTAAAAAAAAAACAGTAATGTGGCGAGTTTAGAGCCCCAAAAAACGCTCCCCATACTGATTCCAAGTAATCCCCCCCCCTCCAAAAAAAAAAGGTTTCCAGTTGTAGTTGTAAAGCCCCGTCATCCACAAAAAACATTTCCAGGGCTCGGGGCAAGGGGTCAGGTCGCGTTTCGCGGGTCGAATCGGATCCGGGTGTCGGGCTTCATTCACCCTGACCCTGTGCGAGATTTTTGTTTTGTACTTTAGTGCTGATCCGGGTGAGCTTCATTCACCCTAACCGGCGTGCCAAATTTTGTTTTTTATACCCTCTCCACTGATCCGACGGGATCCAGCCCGACCCGTGAGATTTTTCCAACACCCCCCCCCCCCGACCCGACCCGACCCGACCCGACCCGACCCGACCCGACCCGACCCGACCCGACCCGACCCGACCCGACCCGAAGAAAAAACGCGGTTTTGGCGGTGGCTGGGGGTCACTCGCGCGAGCTCGACCCCCGTGTTCCTTCCGTGGCCTTAAAAGCTTTCGCGCGCTGTTTGAATATTGCCACGATACGACATGAACCCGAAACACGGATTTGCACAGATAAGCTGTGCTTATGCACCCGGGCCCAGAAAATCGCCTTGGAAGTTTTACTTTTTTGGTCCGTGAGAGGTACACAGAGTTTTCACCCCGCGCCGTGCTGGTGGTCAAAACCCGGCGGAGAGAAGGGGGGGGGATGGGGGTAGTATGCCATAACATTCGTAACACCCCCCACGAGTGGTTCTACGGTTCTAGCTCCCCCCCCCCCCAACTTTTCTTCAACAAAAAAAACGCCGGTTTTGAAACCAGCTCCTACGTATGAGGATACCGGCCGGACCTCCTGAAACGAGGATCGCCCCTTGTTGCCAGCCCGACGCCATCGTTCGATGGTCCTTTCCAAACAAGAAAGAATATGAAGATGTGTTCTTTTCATCTAGAGCATCCTTCGGTGTCGAGCAGCCATGGAACGGAAGTTTTACACAAAATCGATGGGTTCGGGGGGGGGGGGGGGGGGGCTATCGTAGAATCAGCCCCCCCCACACCGTTGCCTAGGAGATAGACGGTGGGCCACAGACGACGGCGTTAACAGGACGGGGACAGGATAAGCAAAACACTTTTCATTTTGGTCATGTATGGAAAAGGCGTGATGAAGGACTTAAGCGTTGGAGGTGTCTCTGCTAGGAGTAGGTACGGGGTGCTCCGTCTCGAAAGGGACGGCACTTACTTGCTACGATAGAGGCCATTAAGGAGGTATACCTTTTTTTGGCCGAAACGGTTTCTGAATGATGGGGATCCTTAACTCAAAATCGTCGGAGGTATTAAGGTATACTGTTTTTTGGCGGAAATGGTTTCTTGGAATGGCGGGGCTTCTTAACCCAAAATCGTGGGAGGTATTAAGTTATACTTTTCTGTGGCTGAAATGGTTTCTGAATGACGGGGCTCCTTAACCCAAAATCGTCAGAGTTATTAAGATATACCTCTTTTTGGCGAAAATGGTTTCTTGGAATGACAAGGCTCCTTAACCCAGAATCGTCGGAGGTATCAAGGTATACCTTTTTTTGGCTGAAACGATTTCTGAATAATGGGGATCCCTAACCCAAAATCGTCGTAGGTATTAAGGTATACCGTTTTTTGGCTGAAATGGTTTCTGAATGACGGGGCTCCTGCACCCAAAATCGTCGGAGGTATTAAGGTATATATTTTTTTGGCTGAAATGGTTTCTGAATGACGGGGATCCCTGACCCAAAACCATCGGGCGTATTATGGTATACCTCTTTTTGGCTGAAAAGGTTTCTTGGAATGGCGGGGATCCTTAACTCAAAATCGTCAGAGGTATTAAGGTATACCCTTTTTTGGCTGAAACGGTTTCTGAATGACGAGGCCCCTTAACCCAAAATCGTCGGGAAAAAAAACACACCATCGTTTTTTTTTGCATACATCTATCGTTGTGTAAGCAGGCCATAGGATTTTTAATCCGGTACATGATAGCAGTTTTATTTTTTGTGACACGAAAATCGTTTTTGTTTTTGGTAAAGACATGTCTTAAGCTCCCCAAAATGAGTAAAAACTCAGAAAAAAAGCGGTGCGCCTCTATCGCGACGCGCGTCGGATGCGTGGTCAATTGTCGTATGACTCAGGCAAGCAACAAATGAGGACGCCCCCGCCCCCCTTAACATGCCCCCTTAAACATGCCTCCCTTAACATGCCCCCCTTTTCATACCTCCCTTAACATGCCCCCCTTAAATTCCCCCCTTAGCATGCCCCCCTTAGCATGCCCCCCTTAACATGTCCCCTTAACATGCCCCCCTTAACATGACCCCCTTAACATGACCCCCTTAATATGCCCCCCTTAACATGCCCCCCTTAACATGCCCCCTTAACATGCCTCCCTTAACATGCCCCCCCCCATTACCGTAGCCCTTGGTCCCGCGAGATTTTGAAAACCTCCTAAAATACGACTCGTGGGCCGGGCCGGATCATGGTCCACGAAAAAAAAAGCTGAATGTTTTCCACGAAAAAAGAAAAAGTGCTATCCATATGCATCGTCACACACACGCGTCTGTGGCTCATTCAAAAACCTCCCCTTCGGGGTGTTGCTGGCTTGACAAATACGGGGGTGGGGGGGGGGGGGGAAGGGGGGGAATCGCAAGTTGAAAGGTGGGGGATACGAAGTACATACTGTCGGAAAGCTGAAGACGAAATAATTTGCCACACACCACGGACAGGTGCCGCTCGAGCAACAGGGAGAAGCAAAAACCGGCCAGTCCAAAACAGTTTATTTTTTCATACCTTTTAGTCTTTTTTCGTTTTGGACACTTCCCGATAGCGAGCAGAACACGTGTTTCAATCCTGCACATCGAAAACCAGAGGTGGATGTCGTATCACCACCTTTAGCATCTCGGTCGCGGAGGTAACTTTTATTAATAGTAGAGGGGTCCCCCTCAATAAAGCGTGTGTAAAGAAGGCGGTATCCAGACAAAAGGCGCACTGTCAAAATCGCTTGCCGCGACTGGTAAAGTTGCGCTCACAACGTGGCACGAACAAGTAAGGCGGTAAGGCGGCTTCCCCAAGTAGAGGATGTACCTTGTACCGCTTTTTCGACAGCATGGTTGACATACTCTATAAACTAGATATACATACCCTAACCCTAGCCCAACAAAACGCCATAACCATTGTACGGTGAAACCTCCTTCGTCTCGTACACAGTGTGCGTCAACCATGTTGTCGAAACAGTGGTGAGCTATACTGCCCACATAAGGACGTCACGTCGTGCTGTCCTACAGTAGCACGAGATACCGCCTGGCTGGGGGACTGCCTACTGTATAGCCGACCCAAAACTCAATAATGCTCTTGTGTGGTGTGCTCAAAAATCGAGCGCAGCGAACAGTGGGTGCGGTTCTGCGTTTTTTTTCTTCTTCACATCGATGTGTTGTGACCGACAACCGATACCGATATTGTAACAGATACCGATACCTGTGGAATAGAATATACAAAAAATAACAAAGAAAACGTATCGATAAAATCCGCTAAACATTCGCCAGGGAATACAATTTTGTCGTTTAACTTGAACCAGCCTGCATATATTAATGTGGAGAAGAAACGCGCACTGAGCGCCCAAACAAATGTTGGGGGAGAGTAGCAACGGTGCTCCGTGTCCAAAGGGATGCGTAGTCAATGGTAAAATGACTAAGGCAAGCAACAAACGAGTACACCCCCCCTTCGCCCCCCCCCCCCCCCCTAAAATATACCAGGTATATGATAGTTGTCCTCGGTTGGCACCGACGCTGTAAAACATCATATATATATTGGGGTTGGCGTTGGTTGGCAACAACGCTGTAAAAAATGCCAATCACTGCGTGAGCTAGACAACCAGGGTACCGTTTTTTTCTTTGACGGGGTCACCATGATGGTTATCGAGTTAGATAATATTGTGCGGGGTGGAGAACCCTAACTCCGCACTAAACCGGGTTAATCGCATCGACACACGTATAGTGAGAATATGGTAACGCACCCACGCGGCAGTCACACAGTAATAGCCATTGCTGTCTATCTGGGGTGGCCACACCAGAAAACAAAAAAATAACTAATTGGCGCTGTCATCCATAAACAATAAATTAGGCACAAGGTGCCGATGTCCGTCTTACGAGCGGTTCTTGGAAGGATGCAGTTCACCGTTCATGCGACTCGTCGAACACCCCCCCCCCCCCCCCCCCCCCGGTGCACGCGATGCCTGCCTGGTTGGTGAAAACCCGACATACGCTGTCCCGGCATAGCAGGGGTGCGAGGGTCAAATAGCTATGGTCATATGACTACGGCCATGCACAAACTGAGTACCCCCTCCCCCCCCCCCCCTCCCTCCGCCCTTCCCCCTGCCCCCCCCCCCCCCTCCCTTCAACGTTCGCAGATAGCTCGGTCGCTGGGATCATGGCCGCCAACGCCGCAAAAACGGGAGGCGCCCTGCACTTTCTCTTTGACCAGCCGCCGCCGCCACCACCGCCGTGGCCTACCAGCCGCAAGGCTGAACAGCGCCGAATGGCACAGAGGCGACTCAAAGAAGCCGCAAAGAGAAAAGAGCGGGCGAAGAGAAAAAAAGAGGAGAAACTAGCGGTGACTAGAGAGGAAACGGAGAAGATCGAACTCGAGGTTTTTTGGAAGAAGCAACGTCTGCGCCGCAGCATCGAGATTGGTGTGGCCATCACAAGAGCCAAGATAAGTAAGGAGGCCCGCGCGGCCAGCGTGATCTGGAAAGCGTGGCGGGTGGACGGAGGTCGGGAGAGGCATTCCCACGCTTGCGCTGTCCAGTTGTCGGAGGAACTGCGTCGAATGTGGGCGGCGAAGGTTATTGGAACCGCGTGGAGTCAGTGTGAAGCCGCGAGGGTTAGAGCTTACGCGAAAGAAAGGTTGAACGAGAAGATGGATCCGATTCGAAAGAGGAGGGCCGAGCTGGCGAGGTGTTCGGATGCAGGCGTAGAAGAAAGGAACGGGCCGACCGAGGAAGAACTGGAGAAAGAGAGGGAGGAGAGGGTTATGCAGGAATGGCGATACCAGCGGGGACAAGAACATTACGAGAACATGGCGAAAGCGAAAGCAGGAGGAGTTGGTTTTTACAGCAACCCGGACGAAACAAGGCTTGACGACATTATGATCAATAAAATCAGAGAGTTTTGGAGGGAGCAGGAAGAAAAGAAGGCAGCTGCCGCCGCGGCCCACGCCAAGGCTCAGGCGGAGCGGGAGGCGGCGATAGCCGCGAGGGAAGCCGACGAGGCCGCAAGAAAGGCAGAACAGGCCGCGATCCGAAAGACCATCGAGGATAATCTCCTCAAAAAGATGGCCGAGATGGCTCTGAGGATAAAAAAAGCCGAGGCTGAGACGGCCGAGATGGCGAAGCGGGAGGCGGAGCAGGTCGCGGCCGAAGCAGAGCGGGTAGCGCGAAGGGAGGAGAGAGCAATCATACGAGCAACGCTGGAAAACCTGCTCCTGAAGAGGGTGGCGGATATGATCAAAAGGGCTAAAGAAGCGGACGTAGCCGCCCGCGACGCAGAGCGGGCTGCAACTCGCGAGACGATTGCAGCTCACCTCAACCAAATGGTAGCACGGACCCTGAGAAACGTGAAGGAAGAAGAGGAGCGAGTAGCGCAAGAGGCGGAACGAGTGGCGCGAGAGAAGGAACGAGCTGCAATCCGTGCAACCATCGAAGGTCATATTCCGAAACTCCTGGCGCGCGTGAAGCAAAACATACAAGAAGCGAAGACCTCCACGCAGAAGGAGCAACGGCTATTAATAGCAAGGCGGGAAACCACGAAGAGTCGCCTATCTGTAAAGTTGGCGGGGGCGTCCACAGGGACAGAAGAGACTGGAGAGGAAAAGAGGGTGAAGCAAGCCCGCCTGGTTCGGTTTGGCTCCACCGTCAGCTTGCCCTCGTCACGAAAGAAGAACACGGTGGGACCTCCGAAGGACCACCTACCCCACCCCCTGCAGGTGAATCCATAGATAGATAACGTTAAGCTTGGTGCACTAGATATTGCCTGGTAAAACTTGTTTCTACGATACATCCCTTCCCCCCCCCAACCAGCGATTTTCTTTATCGAAAACGCTTCATCGTGGCTGCTCGACACGAGGAAGGATGCCATGAAAAACATATTATTACACGTTTTCTTGTTTGGAAGGGCGGATTATCGAACGATGACGTCAGGCTGGCATGGGGCACTGTATTTCAGGAGATGGGACGGGGCGCTGGTTTCAATACCCCAGCCCGTTCGTTAAAGAAAAGTTGGGCGTGGAACGACTCGTAGAGCGGAAACGATTGCTAGTTGTGCAGGATATATGGCGCGGCCTACCACAAATAGCGAAGTAGGAAGGAGATAAGACAAGAACAAGGTATTCTTACGTTGAAACTATACTAAACACGCAAACGAGTAAATACACGATCGTTATCCTAAGGCGAAACAGGAATGCGTGTTGGAGGGAGAGGAGGACAATCGACAATACGCAAACACGGAGAAGTCATAGGTACATTATAATGTAGCAGATAACAAACAAACAATCGCAGCAAACCTTAAGGGATAAACGTCGGCTAACACAACAAAAAGGCGTAGCAGGTAAAATGATACTCCGGAGTATAAGACAAACCAACACGTTCGGTATGCATGCAACCCTTAGCAGATGACCGGTGGCCAGCAAAAGGCGTAGCAGGTGAATTATAATAAAAAACGAACCAACACGTTCGGTATGCATGCAACCCTTATCAGATAACCGCGGTGGCCAGCAAAAGGCGTAGCAGGTGTAAAAACGATAAGACAAAACAACGTACTGTTTCTGTAGGAGAAAACACCCGGAAGAAAAAACGAAACGAGCCAGAGGGTAGGTGCCTAGTGGACGGTGAAGCGCGTCAGGCTGGCTGTCCTCGTCCTCCACACTTTTTTCGACGTCTTCAGTTGATGTTTTTGGCATCCACCGCGCGTTGCTGTCGCCGGGAGATATATACCTCTCGATCGTCGCTCGGATTTTTTGCACTCGCTCCGAGTTGTGCGCCACTTGAAATATCCACGCTTAATCTTGTATATTTATTGAGCTTCTTGGAGTAGAAACTCGTGATTCTTTATGAGAAGAAACAGATATTTCTGCTAAAAAAAAACGCAACGGGTTGTCGCTACCCGAGTTACGGTCGACAAAAAGAACCTCCTGACGAACGCCGAGCAAACTTTTCTGATTAGCTTGGAAGAATGATTCAAAAACGCAGCGCAGGAGGAGGGGGAGGAGGAGGAGGAGAAGGAGGAGGAGGAGGGATGCCAGTCTGATGCTTTGTACCCTGAGTTACGGTCGACAAAAAGAACCTCCTGACGAACGCCGAGCAAAATTTTCTGATTAGCTTGGAAGAAAGATTCGAAAACGCAGCGCAGGAGGAGAAGGAGGAGGAGAAGGAGGAGGAGGAGGAGGAGGAGGAGGAGAAGGAGAAGGGATGCCAGCCTGATGCTTTGTACCCCCACCATTCGTCCACCGTCCTGACGCGTGCTGTGATTGATGGATAGAGGTAGCATATTGTTTTCGCTGAAAAACAAAAAACATTTTTCCTGAAACGGAACGGGGCTCTTTAACCCAAACTTGCCGGAACAACTTTCATCGTTTTTTGTCTTTGTTTTTCATGTTTTGTTGTATATACTATATGTATGGCTACTGCTGCTAGGACATGGGATTGCTCTTCGAGGGGTAGCACTTCTTTTGGCCTTTCTCTTGTTCATAACCAGTCGTTGGGTGAGACACAGACCCGTGTGCTACGATGATAAGAGGTAATAAATAAGGTATACTGCTTTTTTGGGCTAAAATGAAAAACAGTTTCTGGTTTATGACGGTGGAGGTTTCTTAACCCACAAAATTGTCGGAAGTTTCGTCTCCTTTTCTAGACGATTTTTCGTTGTGTACTTCTTAACAAAGGGGGATCACTTTGGGACTATCATTATCATTATTCATTTTTTCTGCAAAGGTCCCCTCACTTTCGCAGCATAGAAGAAAAAACAACAAAAAAAAAACTGGTATGTACCCCGGATGAAAAAACTGCGATGTCCCCTGGGCATAAAACGATAATCATTGAGCAAAAAAAAACGTGACCTATTATTTTTTTTTCCCCGACGATTTTGGGTTAAGGAGCCCCTCGTCATTCAGAAAACATTTCACACGAAAAGTGACACACGCCTCTATCGTAGCATAGCATGCGTCACGGGCCGAATCTTGATAGCACGTGCTGGGAAATCCCGAGAAACCCTCTTTTACCCCCCCCCCACCTCCTTCTTGTGATGCTCGGAAAAGTCTGTGGTACGCTGGGTAGTCACGATAAAAGGAATCTTGTGCCGTTGTCCTCCTCTAAAAAACAGAGTCGCGGCTAAAACAAAAAAGGCGAACAAGGAAGCAGGGATATAAGAGAAGAAGGCATAAAAAGCTGTTTCTTTAACGTACAAAATACGAACAAAAACGCAATTATTTAGGGTAGGCGAATGGCGAAGGTTGAAAAAAAACTCGTCAGGCTGGCGTTTCGCAGGCCTCCTGCTCCTCTTTGATGTTGTATTTGTTTTTCGATCGTACATGCGCCATCTGTTTCAAGGGATCCGTGCTTTTCGATCCGATCGGCGATCGAAAAGCATCTCTTGTGAATAACCGTACCGCCAGGTTATTATAAAACAAAATTGAACGAGCTGGAGCTTAGCGCATGCGGAGGAAAGTCAACCTGACGCGTTATGCCCCTCCTTGGACCGTTTGCCTACCTCTATACCCTTGTCTCGAATGCAACGCGGTGGGAACTCCCTAGGGACCTTCTTTACCCCCCCCCCAGCCTCTATAGGTCAGCCAACCTGACGCGTTATGCCCCTCCTTGGACCGTTTGCCTACCTCTATACCCTTGTTTCGAATGCAACGCGGCGGGAACTCCCTAGGGACCTTCTTTACCCCCCCCAGCCTCTGCAGGGAAATAAACACTACCGAGAAGTTTGGCGTACTCGGGGTAAAAAATGGCGAGAAAAACGAAAACGATCGCAATTTTTAGGAGATAACTGCTGGCCAACAGAAGTCTTAGAAGCTGAAAATGAAGAAGGGGGTCAGATTGACCAGAAGCACCCTGTATTTTGTTGAAAAAATATGACCAAAAAACGTACTGTTACTATAAATAGCGAAGAAAACGATCTCTACCCTAGGAGACAAAATGGTGTCGCGCCACAAAAAACAAAACAAAACGCGCAATATAGCATCGTCAAAAAAAAAAACGCAACGTATGTGTGGTGGACCGATGGTCAAGATAGATGTTGGAGATGTCTCTATTCACGCGCGCATTACAATACGGGTCAGTTACACAATTTCGCACAAAAGAAAATAATAAAAAAATAAAAATAAAACACTCGAGTGAGGACGGGGCTTGTTTTTTTTTTTGTTATATTGGTAGTCTATATACCTTGGCGCGGCCGTGCAAAATCTTGTTCGTAACAGGTACACCGCCGTTGCGCGTTGTTTTTATGTTTTTTTATGAACTCTGCTGCTTCTTTTTTTTCAGTGTTTTTGGTGGGTTTTTTTTTAAGATCCCAAGGTGAGGCGCTCCAAAAGAAAAATGTGTTGATGACGCGTGCTACGATAGACATATTAAGGTATACCGTTTTTTGGCTGAAACGATTTCTGAAGGGCGGGGCTCCTTATAGCCCAAAAAAATCGTCCCAATTTTTGTTTCTTGTTTTGCTTCGTTTCTTAAACGTACGCTTTTCGTTTTATACCCGTAAGCCACAGGATATTTCATCCGGGGTACTCTTAAGTACATAGCATGTTTGTTTTTCCTCGAAATTTGTTTTTTCCGGGGGGGGGTTCTTAAGCTTCTAAGGAAGTGAGGCGTCTCAGAAAAAAAAAAAGTGGTGCAGTTTTTTTCCGTAGAATGTGTAAATGACGCGTGCTACGACGATAGAGGTATTAAGGTGTGCCGTTTTTGGCTGAAACGATTTCTGAATGCCGAGGGCTCCTTAACCAAAAATCGTCCCAATTAGTTTGTTTTTTTG
The DNA here is from genome assembly GCA_012845835.1 of Undaria pinnatifida. NCBI lineage: Eukaryota > Phaeophyceae > Laminariales > Alariaceae > Undaria > Undaria pinnatifida. The sequence goes on from JABAKD010000014.1 coordinate 6,799,653, forward strand.
TTATTTTTCACAGAACTTCCGTTTGATACCTTCGTAAGCCATGGGACAAGCAGTTCATCCGGTACGTACGTACGTCGCATTTTTGTTTTCCTCGAAATTAGTTTTTTGGGGGAGGAGGTCTTTTAAGCTTCTGTAGAAGTGAAGATTCTCAGAATAAAAAAAGTGGTTCGCCTCTGTCGTAGCGCGCGTCAACCTATTCTATAGTATGCAGTCGGGGCAGGAGTTATATCTATATACTTCGTATGTGTGCTCCTTCTCTAGGGGGTGCGTTGGTCACTGGTCAGATAAATGACTATGGCAGTCAAACAAGACGACTATCGTGGACCCCCGGTTCTTGGTAGAAAGCAGCTGACCCTTCGTGCGACGCGCGCAACACGACGGTGCTTGTTCGCGCTTTGGCGCCAGCATTGTCTGCCTGGAGGCTCGGTGAAAACCGACGTACACTCCGTCCCGAGTCGTCGCACAGCAGGAGTGCAGTGCTCAGCAAATGTGCTGGTTGACGGAGGTAGTAGCACTTTTTCGTCTGAAACGGTTTTTGAACGACGGGGCTCCTTAACCCATCTTAACCCAAAATCGTCGTAAACAGGCCATTTCTTTTTTCGCGTGATTTTCTCTCGTTGTGTACCCTAAGAATCCATGGGATTTTGTCATCCGGTACGTACGTAGCAGTTTTATTTTTTTCTTCCAAAATCAGTTTGCGGGGTTAAGACATGTCTTAACCCCTTTAGAGCCCCCGAACCCCTCCCTATACTAAATCCAATAATTTCGTCCCCAAAAAGGGGTTTCCAGTTGTACAGGGGTCAAGCTCCCATTTTTGAGGAACCTCAGGAGAAGAAAAAACAATGGTGTTGGTGCTACCTCTATTGTAGCACGCGTCGCAGATCCTGAGAATTCTTCTGAGCTGCTGACACGAAGGATCTCGCTACGTACGTCGCCCTAAACATGACTTTCGAAGGGGCATGCAGACCGCCAACGCTTTTTTTTTTTGCGCTGAAGACCAGTCCTAGAAAAAAAAACGATGCTCTCGTGAAAATATCAGGCCTAAACCCCGGTAGCTGCTACTCACCTGAGGGGAACTCAAATTCTGCCAGAACCCTTTTGGCTCGAAAAAAAGGGTAAACCACTGCCCTGCGAGATAACTCTTCCCGGCATTGCGGGGAGATGCGAGGGTCGATGATCGAACAATCAAAGGCAAACCATGAACGAGTAACCCTGCCCCCCCCCCCCCCCCCCCCCGCACCGTGTGGTTCGTCTCGAAAAGGACGCGTGGACAATGACAAAGTGGCCAAAAGACAACCAACAAATGAGTAACCCGCCCCCCCTCCCCCCCCCCCCCCCCTCCTCTCCTTCCTTCTTACTATGGTAAGGCACCCACGAGGCAGTTACATGGCACTCCCATTGCTGTCTCTAGAAGTGGCCATGATGCCGAAAATTGAAATTAACTCATTGAAGCTGTCAGCCATATGCAAGTCCACCCCACAAGCGGTTCTTGGAAAAGAATGCAGCTCACCCTTCATGCGACTCGCCGAACACCTCACGGCGCTTCGTGCTTCGTGCAAGCAATATCTGCCTGGTCAGTGAACACCCGACATGCTCCGTCCCGGTACTGTAGAGATGCGAGGGTCTATTAGCTATGGTCCTACCGATTACGGCCACATGCATGCATATTGAGTACCTCCCCCCCCCCCCCCCCCGCGCGGCCGCCTGCCGCCTCTTCGGATCGTACAGGGACAACTTATAATGCATAGCCCCAACGAGTTGGATGTGTGGGCCGTCATGAGGCAGCTGCAGGGCTTGCCGTTACCTCTCGGCCAAGTCCCTGTCTGGGATGGCGGGGAGCAGAGAGCGGGGGAGGAGTACGCCTCGGCTTGCGGGTTTCCAGCCGCGTTTGGCCCCCTCCTATTCCAACGCGCGACGAGGAAGGTCTTCGGCAAGGTGTTTGCAAGCGGGGTTAGCGTGCTTCCTGCGCAGCACACGGCCTACATGTTCGAAAAGTTTTGGGAGAAGGAGGTGGCGCCGTTTGATGCGACCGAGAGGTTTTTCAGGCTGGTGACGGAATCAGACTGCGGTGACGGCATTAGTAAGGTGAGAGGCGTTCTCGTGTGGGCGGGGGGGGGGGGGGGGAGGTTCTGGTTTCATTTTCGTTTTCTTGTCTGAGACGCACAATTAGCTCTTTTAAGTTGTGTGCTATGTTTTTGTTTTGTTGTTTTGTTGTTTTATTTTGATGTACTTTGGGAGGAGGAGGAGGAGGAGGAGAGGGGGGAGGAGGAGGAGGGAGAAGTGGCACCGTTTGATGCACAGCTGCAAAGAGGGGATTTTTTAGGTTGGTTTAACGGCCTCCGACCGCGGAAGCATCGGCAAAAGTGAGACATTATATTTTATTACAGGCGATTTGTTTTTCGTCGCGGCGAATCTCACCATTCATTCCGTTGAAGGTTGATCTTACAAGTTTAGAAACGCCGCGAACGCTCAAGACCGCAAAAGAAACAGGGTGGGGGTTTACTCGCGCGAGTGACTCCGTGTCTCGCGGGGGGGGAAACAAAAAAAAGGATAATATTAGGCGATTTTGTTTTTCGTCGCGACTTCGCTTACCATTCATTCCGTTGAAGGTTGATTTCACAAGCTTATAACGCCGCAAACGCTCAAGACCGCAAAACGAACAGACAGGGTGGGTAGGGGTTTACTCGCGCGAGTGACCCGAGTAACCGTAAAAAAAAACTGGAGGGGGATCCCTTACCGTTCTGGTACACCACGTTTTTTTCTGATGTTCCTCAATTTGGGAGCCGCCCCTTGGAACAAACTGATTTTCGGAAGAAAAGAAAATAATAGCTGAGCATTACCGGATAAAAATATCCCCATGTGGCCTGGATACATACACAATACACTTGTGATAATCTTGCGAAAAATATATCCGTTTTTTTTTTGCCGACGGTTTTGGGTTGCGGAGCCTCGTCATTCAGAAACCGTTTCAGCCAAAAAGAGGTATACCTTAATACCTCCGACGATTTCGGGTTAGTGAACCTCGTCTTTCAGAAAAAAAATCCATCAAAAAGCGGTACACCTGAATACCTCCGACGGTTTTGGGTTAATGAGCCTCGTCGTTCAGAAACCATTTCCGCCAAAAAGCGGTATACCTTTCCGCTAAAAATCGGTATACCCTAATACCTCTATTGTAGCACGCGTCCTCACGTAAGGAACACCACCGGTTGGTCTCCGGTGCTTTTACGCGAGTATATTAGTTTTAGGGCTATTTACCAACAAACAACAGCGCATCTCGAGAAGAGGTATTGGACCAGTTTTTTTGCGCGATTGGGAACGCCTTCAAAAAGCCATTGCTTTGTGTGAGATGTTGAGCTCCTGATGGCAGGAGGAGCTCTCAGAAACTTCTTAGATATATGCTGCAACTCTATCGTGGGATGACACACTCCTTAAAAGGGCTCCCTGTACTAAATCCAATCAATTTTGTCCCCTTAAACGGGTTTCCAGTCAGAAAGGGGTGTCAAAGAACTCACAAACCCTTGCGCTACTTTTTTTTGTCACAAAAAAACTATGCTAGTCTTTTTTTCCCGAAATTTTCAATCTCTGGCTCGGAAAACGCCCGCGAAGTTCTCTTACCCCTCTGTTTTCCGAGGAGCTTTTCACCGGAAAACTACATGGAAGTAGTTGGCTTTAAGGTGCCCGGAATGTGGACGCAGTTCTAGAGGTGCATAATTTTTTTCTTCGGTTATGTCTTTGTTGGGTCCTCCACCAATCCTCCCCCCCCTCCAATCTCCCCCTCCCCTTCCCTACACCCCCCCCTCCCTCCACATTTCCCCCGGGTTCACCCCCCCCCACCCCCCCCCCCTTCCCCTCCTCTCCCTCTCCTGCCGCCTTCCCCCCCCGCTCCTTCGCCCATCGACACACAGGAGGAATTGCGACCTTTCATCCAGGCGATCGCGTGTCGACATGAAGACCTGTCCACGCTCAGTCCGGACGAGGTGTCCGCATACGTGGACACGGTATTGGCAGTCATCTTCTACAAGCTCAGGTGAAAACTGGTGCTGATCGTCGTACGATTCACGATTCGGTAGGCTTTTCGTCCGATTTTTTTTTTTTCCCCTCATGCCTACGATAGTAGAGGCGTACTTTTTTTTTTTGTTCTGAACACTCTATCCTTGCTTGATGAGGGGGAGCTCTATACCCCCCCCCCCCCCCCCCCCCAAACATCTGATTTTCCGGTTTTGAGAAGAAACAAAAGAAAAAATCGATGAGCAATCCCATGGCCTAGATAGGTATACTATATATATTGACAAATAAAACAAGAAGGATGACATTCCGACGATTTTGGTCTAACAAGTCCCCGTCACATTCAGAAAAATGTTTTATCGACCAAAAAGTGAGTGCCGCCCGTATCGTAGCCCTTGTAGTCAACCCCAAACATCTGATTTTCTGATTTTGAGAAAGAACGACAATATTTTTTTCGATGAGCGATCCCATGGCCTAGATAGGTATACTATACGAGGTATACATTGAAAAATAAAACAAGAAGGATGGCATTCCGACGATTTTGGGTCAAGAAATCCCCATCGCATTCAGAACAATGTTTTATCGATCAAAAAGTGAGTGCCGCCCGCAACGTGGCCCTTGTAGTCAACTCCAAACATCTATATCTGAGAAAAAACGAAAACTTTTTTTTTCATAATAAGCAATCCCATGACCTAGGTAGGTATAATATAGTCTATATTGAAAAATAAAACAAGACTGATAGCTACACTGTAAATGCAAGGGGAGTCGCCGACCTATATCCTTAATGAGGACACACAACCCGCAATACGCGCGATCGGAGTATCACACACAGCTTGCAAAGATGAGTTTCGGCAAAATCCTCGATCTCACAGCTAGTGTATTTTCAATCTAATAATATAGTGAAAATAAAACAAGCAGGATGGCATTCCGACGATTTTGGGTCAAGAAATCCCCATCGCATTCATAATAATGTTTTATCGATCAAAAAGTGAGTGCCGCCCGTATCGCAGCCCTTGTAGTCTCCCCGCGTGCTACTATTAATACTACGTATCGTACATAGGAGTGCGCCCATTTGCTTTTTGTGGGGGGCGTTTCATTTTAGTATTAGGTATTAATACACTGCTGTAGTCTACTATTATTAACAAGTACTACTGTGAATAAGTACTATCACTAATATGTACCATTGACGCATGCTGGTCGCCCTGGTGGTCTAGTGGCTACCCTCGAATAGTATTGATAATGCTGTCAATAGCGTTTGTCCTTGAGTTCGATTCCCACCGTGGTGAGATTTTTTTTACTTAATTCGCGACAACGCAAAAAAAAGGGATCAACTGCTGAGAGTGACTAGCAGCATGGATGGGTATAGGTACAATTCGACGCGAGCCGACGAGAGGAAAGAAAATGCTGAATTATTATCGTGATAAAAATAAAGGCACGTACGTACCGTACTGGGGACGGGGGAGTAGAGGGTCCGCTAGATGTGACCCCGGATCTGAGCTACTGACTGGGAGGGGAGGGGGAGAGAGAGAGTAGTGCGAGGATAACAAATGGGATGAGAAAAAAATTGAAATAAAAGAATTGACGCGCATGCTATAATGCGATAAGATAGAGATAGGATTTTTGTTATTCTGTTATTTTGTTTTTGTGGTGTCACGACGGCGTCCCTTGACCCAAAATCGTCGGAATTTCGTCCGTTTTGTGGGGGGATTGCTTTATCGGGGCTATATACGAAGACTTTTCTTTTTCCTCCAAAAAACGTGCTTTCGGCTGGGGAGTATAGTCTAGAACTGCCCTGACATCAGGAGAGCCTCAGGGGACAAAATATGGATGCACGCCTCTCTACACCGTACGAGGATGGGTCTATTAGATGCTACTACTCTATTAGGTAGACGAGTGCTACGATAGAGGCGGTATACCTTTTTTTGGCCAAAAAACATTATTGTTAATGACGGGGCTCTTTAACCTAAAATCGTCGGAAAAAAATAGAGCTTTTTCTTTTGCATGCCGACGACGCCATATTGCAGGGGTATTGGGCGGGGAAACAGAGTGTTCCCTGCAGGTCTGCCTATTGAGCCCAGGTCCTCGGAGAGTTACTCACTTTCTTAGCCTTTAGGAGAAGGCGTAGCTTTATTAGTTTCCACCATAGAGCTCAGGATGACCTCTGGGAACGGAGGCACGTGCCTCCGTGGTTCTCTATTCCCTGACTTATCCCGAATAGGAAACGCCAACATTATCATACGAAAACCGGCCAAATTATCTCAATTCTACAAGATAATTAGTTTCGGACCCCTTTCGATGCCGTATTTTAACCATTCTCCTTTTGAATACATAAACGAGGACTTCGGGATTTGCCATCTCACAGGGAGCAGTTTTATTTTTTCGTTCCAAAATCAGTTTTTGGGTTATGAAGGACGTGTCTTAAGACGCGTGCTACTACGATAGAGGTGTCCAGTACCACTATTTTTCTAATACTACCCCTCAATTTGAGAGATTAAGACACGTCCCTCCCAAAACCCGATTTTGGCGAAAAACAAAACTGCTATAATATTTACCGGATGAAAAATCCCATGGCCTAGCTAGGTACACAGCAAGAATCAATCAGGCACAGTAAATGAATATGGCGTAATTCTGGCGATTTCGGGGTTAAGGGAGCCCCGACATTTCAGAAAATGTTTTTTTTGCTAAAAAAAGGTACACCTCTTTTTCGCCAAAAAAAGGTATACCTCTATCGTAGCATTCTCAAAATGTAAGGAACCTCAATAAAAAAAAAAGTGGCGCACACACCTCCATCGTAGTAGGCCTGCGTAGGGGTATACAACGAAAAATAACGCAACAACAACCCAAAAAAAAAAAAAAAACTGACTCTTGTTTCCGACGATATTGGGTTAAGGGGGGAAAGGCAAGTGTGTTCAAAGCGAAAAAGCACCACACGACCCTTCCTTGCCGTATTCGCTAGTCCTGGGCATAGTATGGCTCCGTACGAACACGCTAGCGATTCAACCCGTTCCTAACCGTTTTCGCCTGTTTTCATGCCTTTTTTTTTTGTTTTTCTCTTCGCTCTTGTTTGTATGTTTTTTTTTTTTTTTTCTGGTAGCCGGCGCGAGGTGGTCCGCCTACCCGAGCTCCGCGAGAGCGGCTTCGTCGCGTCCCTCAGCGCGGTGGGCAGGCTAGAGAGTGGCCTCGAGGTGCGTTAAAACTTTGCAACCAGAGGTTATCGTGTTACATGATGAGAAGGATATACCATAAAAAATATACCCTGATACTTTTATCATTTATTTTTTTTTTTTCCGCACACTTCTACTTTCCAGCTGCTTCTGGACAAGCCGTGGTCACAGGTGTCGTCCCTTCTCCCCCCCGGTTCTTGCCTTCATTTTTTTATCGCGCATAGAGTTTTCAGCAATCCCACTACTCGTCGATTTTCATCGAGTGTTAACTCACGCTTTCGCGCTTTCCGCAAGTCAATTTTTGCTCAAGAAAAAGTCCCTACGAATTAATACGAGCATGCTCTCGGGGGTATTCGAACTCACGAAACTGACCTATACCAGGCTCGACGATAACCTGATACGCCACCGGGGCGACCGGCTGTTGTATGGGCTAGTGGTTACCAGGTAGACGTTGGGGGATTAATGGGGTATTAGTCCGTTTGACCACTTGCAAAAGGTCAACCAATAGCTTACCCAAGCTTAGCCTTATAACACTCTCCCCCCCTGAAACGGCGGGATAGCAGGTCGGCCGGATACACGGGCGGACCTGTCAATATCCAAGCCGTTCCATTTCCTGGGTATACCGGGGAGAGTATTTTGTCAAGTTCGACATGGGAAAAGTCTGAAAAAGTTTAGTATTGTGGATGTTGGGAGTCGAACCCACGACCCAAAAAGTCCATGTCCTGCCGACGACGCCATCGGTTAAGGTAGTAGCGGGGTATTAGTCCGTTTGACCAGTTGCAAAAGGTTAACCAATAGCTTACCCAAACTACGCCTTATAACATAGCATAGCATGGTGAACTCAGGTTTTTAAGTAACGTAATTTCTGCAAGGAGAGTGACTTCGTCGCGTCCGTCAGCACCGTGGGCAGGCTAGTATAGAAAGTGGGCTAGAGTTGTGTTAACTTTGATTAGGTTTTGAAGCTACATGAGGGGATACCACCATAGAAAGGCATCATATTATAGACTATAATAGCACGGTTTGATGATCTTTGATTATTAGACAACATGAGCTCCCCAAGAAGAGTGACTTCGCCGCGTCCCTCAGCGCCGTGAGATTGGCTGGGGCGTGGAGCGGGCCCGAGACGCGTGTAGGCGGGGGTGAGCTTCACCGTGTATTATTGCTCAAAAGGCACCCCCAAGAAGAACAAGAAGAACTCCACCAACGACCCCAAACAACAACAACCAAAAGTATAGCTGCGTGTCATGGTCGCAGAGCTATGCACGGGCGGCCTTCACTTCTTTCATTTTTTACTCCCCTGCTGGATCGTTTTTTCTACGTTGTTACCGCATGCTGGGCCTCCACGTTGTTGGCGCATCCTACGATAGGGCTAGAGATTACGCCAAACAATTTATGACCCCAGCCGCCGGAAGTTTTATCTACTGTTTATCTATTTTTTTTGTTCATGTACTTCGAAGAATTTATTTATTTATTTATTTATTTTTTTCCTCTGGGCGGGTGTGGGGAAAGACAAAAGCTCAAGCTTTCACCACACTTCAACTCATTTTCGTCAAATTCATACCGTGTGTCAGTTGGACTCTAAAATGTGTCATCAGCGCATCGGCGCTCTACCCCAGGGCGCGTGTATCCTTCAGCTCCCGAGGTGTAGCGACAGCGACATACACCTGTCCCTGCTTCCGGGGGTTGCTGAAAAAGATTCCCGTATTGACGAGATTCCGCATGCCATTGGAAACCCAACTGTGACATGGTAACAGGTGCCCCGTTTGATCAAGGCTACGGTAGGGGGTTACCCCCAATGTTCACTCCCGGGTCAAAGCCAAAAAAAAGTATACTTTATTATAACAGCCAAAAAAGGGTATACTTTATTGAAATTGAAATATAGTATACCTTTTTTTGGATTTGACCCGGGAGTGAAAATTGGGGGTACCCCTCTACCGTAGCCTCGATCTAAAGAGGTATACCCTTTTTTGGCTTTTGACCCAGGAGTGAAAGTTGGGGGTACCCCTCTACCTTAGCCTCGATCTAAAGAGGTATACCCTTTTTTGGCTTTTGACCCAGGAGTGAAAGTTGGGGTTGCCCCCCTGCCGTAGATAGCCTTGATCGTTCCTATTCTGACGTTCCTCGAGCAATAGACCAAATATACGGTAGGGACCCTGGGTCATGTTTCGATTTTATTTTTGGCAGCGTGGCTCTGGGTCACGCGCGGTACCGATAGAGGTATTAAAAGGTATATTAAGGTATACCGGTTTTTGGCACAAAACAATATTTTTTCTGAGAAGATGGTGCATCTTAACCGAAAAACCACAATCATCAAACAATGAATTTTGTTTCCTTTCGCCGCCATAGTTTTTTTTTTTTTTTGGGCGGCGGGGGGGGGCGGGTGTACCTAGGCTAGATCGTGGGTTTGTTTATCATTGGGTTAACCTTTTAGTGTTACACTTAAAAAAAAGTGTATTTTGGGCGTGAGGTATGGAGCTCCTCAAGCCACCACCCGACGCATGCTACGTTAGAGTGCACCACTTTTTTTTTCTGAGGTGTCCTCAAATTGGGAGCTTAACTCCTTCAGAGCCCCCGAACCCCTCTCTATACTAAATCCAAGTATTTTTGTCCCCAAAAACGGGTTTCCAGTTGTAAAGGGGTCAAGACCTCTCCCAAAAAAACGATTTTTGGAGAAAACCAAAACTGCTACGATACGCCGGATGAAAAATCCCATGGCCTACGTAGGTACACGACGACAACCATTTCCGCCAAAAAGAGGTATACCTTAATACCTCCGACGATTTTTTGGGTCAAGAACCCCTGTCATTCAGAAACCATTTTCAGACGAAAAGCGCTGCCTACCTCTATCGTAGCATGCGTCACTTGAGGCGCTCAAAAACCGGTCGGAAGGTCAGAGGCGCGTGTGTCCCAATAAAGTGCCACCCCTCCTGTTAGTACCGTTAGTGACCAATACTACGTCAGGGCAGTCTCTTTTTTTCGAGAGACTTTTTTTCATTAGCTCGGGGGTCCCTCGCGCGAATGACCCACCCCCCTGTTCCATGCGGTTATAGGCTTTCTTTCGAGCTGGCTGATTTAATTTTTTCGATATGAATCCCCAATGGGATGTTTAGCTACTAATATGACCTATGGTATGTTGTGCCGAACGAATCAATCGCCTTGACTTGGTTTCGTCGGTGAGCTACGGAGTCACTCGTCCAAGTATGATAGCTCATACCGGGTAACGAAAATTGGGGATATACCGCCTTACCGATGGTATCGTTACTTCTACCGTTAGTACCGCTAGTACCGTTAGTACCGTTAGTACCGTTAGTACCGTTAGTGCCGTTGGTACCGTTAGTACCGTTAGTACCGTTTGTACCGTTAGTACCGTTAGTGCCGTTAGTACCGTTAGTGCCGTTAGTACCGTTGGTACCGTTAGTACCGTTAGTACCGTTAGTACCGTTAGTACCGTTAGTATCGTTGGTACCGTTAGTACCGTTAGTACCGTTAGTGCCGTTAGTGCCGTTAGTACCGTTAGTACCACTAGTACCGTTAGTACCGTTAGTACCGTTAGTACCGTTGTTACCGTTAGTACCGTTTGTACCGTTAGTACCGTTAGTACCGTTGGTACCGTTAGTACCGTTGGTACCGTTAGTACCGTTGGTACCGTTAGCACCGCTAGTACCGTTAGTACCGCCTTACCGATGGTACCGTTAGTACCGTTAGTGCCGTTAGTACCGTTAGTACCGTTAGTACCGTTAGTACCGTTAGTACCGTTGGTACCGTTAGTACCGTTTGTACCGTTAGTACCGTTAGTACCGTTGGTACCGTTAGTACCGTTGGTACCGTTAGTACCGCTAGTACCGTTAGTACCGCCTTACCGATGGTACCGTTAGTACCGTTAGTACCGTTAGTACCGTTAGTACCGTTAGTACCGTTAGTACCGTTAGTACCGTTAGTACCGTTAGTACCGTTAGTACCGTTAGTGCCGTTAGTACCGTTAGTACCGTTAGTACCGCTAGTACCGTTAGTACCGTTGGTACCGTTAGTACCGTTGGTACCGTTGGTACCGTTAGTACCGTTAGTACCTTAGGATGACTGGAAAAGTTCGATGCGAGTCGACGAGGGAAGAAACATTGGTGGAATCTTCTCGCGCGAAAAAAACTGAGTGCGCGTACCGCACTGGGGAGGGAGAGGGGGGAGCTGTTTACACAAAAAATGACCCCGGGTCTGAGTTAGGTCTATCTAGGGAGAGGAGAAGAAGGAGGAAGGAACAGGGGCGAAAATAATGTCCGGGATATGAGCGGGGAATAAAGGCCAAAACAAAAGATGGGCTGCAGCATAGTTGTCCAAAATATTTGATGTTGGAAAACAAGAAATATGCCCTTTGCGACGACTTTGTGTTAACTAAGGAGCCCCCGCAATCCAGATTTTATTTTTTCAACAAAAAAAATTGAGCTGCTTCTATCTTGGCACGCGTCTCTTTTTTTTCTTTTCAATATTTTTCGATAACATAGTCTACACCTAGTAGGCCATGGGATTTTTCACGAGGACACGGGTATAATCCCCCCCCCCCTTCCAAAAAAAATAAAAGTGTACCTTTGTTTGGCGAGATACAGAGGGGCCTCCTCAAAGCGAAGAGCCTCATGTGTTTTATAGTTTAGATGCGCCCCAACCGTGCCAGGCGTCTATTAATAGTCAGTTACTGTAGTCATTTTCGTTTTGCTTCCCCTCAGAATCAGTCGAGCTTCGTACGGAGATTTTTTCTCCTCCAGGATTTTGTTTTCTTTGTGGGTTGATGCACAACCCGGCCGTAAACGGTGTACGGTAGGTATACTACAACACTATTAATAAAATAGCTAACGAAAAAGACGCGTGCTACGATAGAGGTTCACCACACTTTTTTCTGAGGTTTTCCTCGATTTTGTAGCGTAAGACACCGTAGCATGTTTTTTTTTTTCGTTGTCACGATTGATGATAACGTTTCTTTTTAAACGACGGGATTGAGATCCTTTCCGCACGTTGCGTGGGTTCCGCTAACTCTCCGGGACCCTCGTTTCGCCTTCCTTGCTGTCCAATACGCCCGTCGAGCCAGGACTCCGAGTACTTCTCCTTGGCTCGGCACCAGAAAATTCGAGAGGACTACTTTTCTCTCTGCCGCGGTGGATGGAGCGTGGGGCAAGACGCCCTGGTCGGGTACCGGCATATCCACGGCGGACCGGTGGTCGGCACCTTCCGCGCCAAAAGGTAACGGTGGGGAGAGCATCTCAGGCCGTCCTACGGTAACCCCTCCCTCCCTCCCTCCCGACTGTATCTCTCTAAAACACTACGGTGCCGCCATTGCCACCCCGACGTCAGCCCTTTGTAAAACAAGAAAAATTGCGAAGATATGTTTCCCATAGCTGTTAAGGAATTAATGGGGTATTAGTCCGTTTGACCACTTGCACAAGGTTAACCAATAGCTTACCCAAACTAAGCCTTGTAACACTCTCCCCCCCGAAACGGCGGGATGGCAGGTCGGCCGGATATACGGGCGGAACTGTCAATTATCTAAGCCGTTTCATTTCCTGGATATACCGGGGAGAGTATTTTTCAAGTTCGCCATGGCGAAAATCTGAAAAAGTTTATTATGGTGGATGTGGGGCTCGAACCCACGACCCAAAGATCCCATATTTGCCGACGATGACATTTGTTAAGGAATTAGTGGTGTATTAGTCCGTTTGACCACTTGCAAAAGGTTAACCAATAGCTTACCCGAACTAAGCCTTATAACATAGCACATTTCCTCGTGTCGAGCGGCCACAAAACGTTCGTTGAAAAACAAAGATCGCTGGTTTGGGGGAAGGGGGCCATCGTAGAGAATCAATCCTCACTGTTTCCTTTTGATTTCCTACGGTGCAGGCAGTACATACTTTCATGCTACTTTCATGCTAACACAAAATGGAGCAAGTGTTGACTCGTGCATAGGGCAGGAAGTACACCACAACAACAACAACAACAACAACAACAACAACAACAACAAAACCCCGATTCCGCGCTCCTGTTTTCGAGACTCAAACAGAGCGGGGCGGGGGGGGGGGGGGGGGTATACGAAAATTAGGGATTTTACTAACTAGATTACGAACACGGGGTGGTGTGTGGGTGTGTTGTCGTTTTCTCTCTTTTCGTTTCTAGTCGAAGTTTTTTTTTTTGTGCACTTGCTGCAGTTTTCTTTATTACTTTTCTCATGGGTATGTTCTGATCTCGCGTGTAACAATAGAGGTAGGAGTTTTCGTGTGATTTTTGTTTCTGAACAACGGTGCTCCTTAATTAACATAAAATCGTCGGGGAAAAAAAAAAAACGCCATCTCATCTTCTGTGTCTGCATGGTTCTCTGTCGTGCACCTTAGGCCATACCTGGTATGGGGGAGTTTTCATCCGGTTGTTGAAGCAGTTTTTCTTTTGTTTTTCTCTCCAGAATTCATTAGGTTTTGGGAGAGGTCTTGAAGCTCCCAAAAATTTACAAAGAACCTCAGAAAGAAAGTGAGGAACCTCTGTCGTAGCACGCGTCTGATCAAACGCCTCCAAGAAGCTGGCGCTGTGAACGTCCTGTCCAAAGGCACATAGAAACAACAATAACGCATTGAGCACTGTGGAAAAGACTCTCTCTCTCTCGATTTCTGTCGGAACGGCATCTACGCTGACGTTTTGTCGGGCGGCATAAAGCAACAATTTTTCTATACTTGGTATGAGTTTTCCTATTTGAATGGGTTTCCCTCAAGGAGGCTGCGGTAGGAAAGGGGCACCCCCTCTCGCACCACCGGATTTGAGCCACTCGCACCAGTGACTCCGCATCTCACTCGGACAATGAAAAAAAAAATGTCTTTTGGGCGATTTGTTCGGGGCGCAGCGTAGCTATACCCGTTCCATATTGCGGATTTCACATACCGCCAAGTTAAACACAGGCACGAAACAATAATCTTACACCCACAACGGGAAAAGGGTTCGCCACTCGCGCGAGTGACCCGAACCACGGCTGTGCACAAAAGAGGCCCCAGAGCTGACCCCGTAGCTTTAGCATGCTACGGGGAGCTAGGTGCACCGTGTGCTTTTTTTTTCTGGAACTCCTCTACCACTGGAAACCCTTTTTTTCGACAGATTTACTTGGAGTTAGTATAGGGAGGGATTTGGGGGCTTTAAAGGGGTTGTATGAACGCCTTTGCAACTGGAAACCCGTTTTTGGGACAACATTACTTGGAATTAGTATAGGGAGGGGCTTGAGGGCTCTAAATGGGTTATATTAACGCCTTTACAACTGGAAACTCTTTTTTTCGACAAGTTTACTTAGAGTTAGTATAAGGAAGGATTTGGGGGCTCTAAAGGGGCTAATCTCATGCTACGTGGTAAAGGGTGTACCCGGTACCTTTTTTGGTCCGGGGCTCTCCTAAATTCGGAAACTTTATGCCCCACCCAAAGAAACGATTATTTTGAGGAAGAAAGAAAAAAAAAGAAAAACTCTACTACTATTAATAACAATATCATGTCTTGGGCTGCAAAACGAAACAAAAAATGAAAAACAAACAAACGACATGTGCCAGCGATAGTGGGTTAAGGAGTCCCGAAAATTATCCAGGAAATATTTTGGCGAAAAAAAAATCTCTCTTTCGTAGCACGGGGTGTTTAAAGGAAAGTGCCAGCCCCTACTTGAAAAAAATCATGGCTTCTTAGCCATACTGTACAACGAAAAAAAAAAAAAAAAAACGAAAGCGAAAATGAAAATGAAACTCCCCTTTCGATTCTGGGTTAAGGAACGCGGCGTCGTCCAGAAAACGCTTCAGCCAGAAAGCGGTATACCTTCTGCTACCTCTGTCATCGCAGCACGCGTTCGCCCCCCTCTACCGCAATGTTGGTCTGAATGTCTTGATTTTAGTGTACTTTAGGGCAATGCTTCAGAACGATCGCGAAGCCGAACTCGTACGGCCGCTCCATTGTTGATCGTGCGCGCAAAACATGAACAACAATCAGACGAATATGCGACATGGCTCCCCCGCCCCGGAGGCCATCGAGACACCGGGGGGGTGGCCGCTGCAGCGTCCGAGCCAACACAACCATACTAGAGAGATCCTCTATCAAATAGTTTAACAAAAAATAGAATTCCCCCCCCGTCTCTCCGCCCCGAACGGTGGTCACACACACAAGAAAAAAAATTAATTAATTTGAAGCTGTCGTATCCGACAAGCAAGAATGTACGCACAAGATGCGGCAGTCCGCCTAGTTGAACACAAGTGGTTCTTTGAGTAGGATGTAGCTCGCCCTTCATGCGACTCGCCGAAAACATCACGGGGGGGGGGGGACGCTTCTTCGCGCTTGGTGCAAGCAATGCTTGCCTGGTGGGTAAAAATCCCGACGTGCTCCGTCCCAACATTGTAGGAGTACAAGGGTCTACGGCCATTATGCATGAAATTGATACATCCCCCCCCCCCTAGATACCACGGCCGTGCATATCAATGGGTACCCCCCCCCGATCGCCCGTCCCCCTTCCCGCAACATCACTCCTCTGCCTACCTCACATCGATAATAGGGTTATTGACAAGGGGATGCGACCGCAGTGTCCCCGCCCGGAGTTGTCTGGAGCCGGAGGTTTCACATCGTCATCCACCATGGGAGGGTACGGGCAAGAAATGGAGTATAGTGCGTGGGTATGGTTTTGCGTGTGCGAGGAAGCCTTGACCTCTGGAGAGTTTACGGAACGGGACCTGGAGTACTGCTTCCAATTGGCCGACGAGGCTGGGACGGGACAGATCGGGCTACATGCGATCACGCCGTTCTACGAGGATGTGGTGAGAGCCGTGTTGGTTGAAGCATTTGCATTGGTCAAAATTGGTATTGTTGTTGTTGTTGTTGTTGTTGTTGTTGTTGTTGTTGTTGTTGTTGTTGTTGTTGTTGTTGTTGTTGTTGTTGTTGTTGTTGTTGTTATTGTTGTTGTTGTTGTTGTTGTTGTTGTTGTTGTTGTTGTTGTTGTTGTTGTTGTTGTTGTTGTCGTTGTTGTTGTTGTTGTTGTTGTCGTTGTTGTCGTTGTTGTTGTTGTTGTTGTTGTTGTTGTTGCTGTTGCTGTTGTTGTTGTTGTTGTTGTTGTTGTTGTTGTTGTTGTTGTTGTTGTTGTTGTTGTTGTTGTGGTTGTTGTTGTGGTTGTTGTTGTGGTTGTTGTTGTGGTTGTTGTTGTTGCTGCTGCTGCGTTTATCAATGTTATTTTTCCCCCCCGACAATGTAGCGCAGAGATGAAGTCCCGATGGGAATCGAATACACCCTTCCGTAAAGCAGTAAAAAAAGTAGTACTTCTTTCTATGGCTCCGCCCACACATTTCCGAACTTCCCCCACAATCAATAGGCTGTTCTATTTGCTACCTAAAGCCCACAACAACTTCCAACAGTATGGCACAGTCATTGCAAACATATCTCTCCGAAACGGTCTCTCTTTCATCACGAGACATGCTACGTACGGTAGACATGTGCACCGTTTCTTTTCCGAGGCTCATAACCTATTCAGAAGCTGTATCGAATCACCCGAAATAACAGATTTTGGGCGATGTGAAACCGCTGCATCCGGACACAAACAACCCCGTGGCCTTGCCATACAAAACAAAGAGGGATAAACTACGAAAAAAGTGTACCACAGCATTTTTTTTTCATGTGAAATGCTTTTTGAATGACGGGGGGGCTTCTTAACCCATCATCTCGTCGGAACTCAAACCATTTTTTTGTTTTCTTGTGATTCTCGGGTTGTGTACCTCGGCCATGGGATTTTTCATCCCGGGGTAGTATCATAGCAGTTATATACTTCTCCAAATCAATTCTCGGGAGAGGTGTTGAGCTCCGAAATTGAGGAGCCTCGAAGACAAGAGGTGGTGCGCCTCCATGGCAGCACGCCTCCAATCCTTGCGGTGGAAACCCGGCGGCGGTGAAAGGGGGATTCCCCCCTGTCGTCCCCCTATCGTAGCCTTGGTCTCGACCCAGGCTACGATAGGGGGTCTCGACCCAGGCTACGATAGGGGGCCCCCTTTTTTGGGCATTTTTTTTTCTGTGGCCCGGAATCACTCGCAATGCGAGTGATCCCCCGATCCTTTGTTGCGGTCGTAAGGTTTGGTGCTATTTCCAGTTTGGCGGCATGAACCCGCAACGCAATAATTAGCCACGCTGCGCCAAGCACATCGCGTACACTCTTCTTGTCCGTGAGGTACACAGAGTCACTCGTGCGACCGGCTCAAATATATTAGTCTAGTGAAAAACGGGGGTACCTTCCTATCCGATAGTGCAGGTGCCCTGAATAGTGCCGGTATGTATTGGACTGGCACTTGCCGAAGGCACTGTTGAGAGCGCGCCCCCTCCTGTACGTGAAGAACGGCGGAGATGCGGAAAGAGCTCAGAAACCAACAATAAGTTCGTCTTTGCTTTGCAGTAGGCATAGTAGTAATATAGGGTTCATATTTTCTTCGTTTTTTTTTGAACAAACTAGAAAGAAGAGTAATCTGTATGGCGTGTACCTCGTAGTCCATATCATGTTCATACAACGTGCAAATCACACACAGCTTGCAAAGATGAGTTTCGACAAAATATTCGATCTCACAGCTGGAGTGTATTTTTATTTTTCATAATTGCACAAAAGTTGAACTTCCAACCTTGGTCTCGCACGAAACTACTATTTTTTTCTGTCAAACGTAAAATGGGCTATAACTTGGTGATTTCCATCCCTCATAATCATTCCCGCCTCGCTGTGTGCTTCATGGCGGCGATTATGTCTGTGCGTGCGCAGAAACTGGAGTTCGTAAAGAACGGTGGAAACCCGGAAGAGTTCGGGAGCTTCGGCTTTGTGTTCGAAGCGTATCTCGATGCGATCGGCATTCAAAAGGGACGCCAGTACATCACGTTGAAGGTGAGAAAAAAACATGTGGGCGTTATGAAATGGGGTTGACTCTTTCACCGCTGGTACAGTATCCCCTCGCCCGTCGGTACTCCGCGGTGGCAGGCCAACACATGCATCATGTCGGCGAAAGTCGGCGGGGGAGCTCGCCCGATTCCCCGATAGTATTGAAGGGTGGAATGAGGAGCTCTTGTTGATACTTTGCCGCGCCGAGTCTAGGAGTGCTACCCGCCCTTGGTTCCGTCGTGGGTATTTTAATGTTCGTTTCGCGTTTGTACGCCAATTTAACTGCACTACCGAAAGACGCGCAGCATGCTTGCTACGGTAGGGTACGTGCGACCGAATTGGTTTTAGCGGCTCGTCTCGCCTGAGGAGTTCTAACCCCCCTCCCCCCACCAAAAAACACGATTTTAACTCGACGGGAAAAAAGACGATGGACAATCCCATGGGGCCTTGGTATAAAACAAAAAAAATTATCGGATTTACAAGAGCTGATGTTAAGATACGGCCTCGAAAGGCCTGCAATTATCCGAATTGAGATTTTTTGGATTGATTTCGTATGATAAGGTTGGCGGTTTATATTCGGGATAGTCCGGAAACTGATCGGAGGCACTTACCTCCGATCTCAGAAGCCGTGCGGGGCTCTGGTGGAAACTGTTCAAAAGCTACGTCTCTACGAAGGCTGAGAAAGTGAGTACTCTCCGAGGACCTGCTCAATTGGCAGACCTGCAGGGGGCATTCTGTGTCCCTGCCCAATACGTTTACAATATGACGTCGTCGGCAGAACAAGAACCTGCGCGTGAAATCACAATGGGTTTCCAATCCAATCCGGCCGACCTGCTATCACGCCGTTTCAGGGGGGGAGAGTGTTATAAGGCGTAGTTTGGGTAAGCTATTGGTAGACCTTTTGCAAGTGGTCAAACGGACTTCCAGTGCCCCACTAATACCTTAGCAAATGGCGTCGTCGACAGACCATGGGTTTTTTGGGTCGGGGATTCGAGTCCCACCATCCACCATAATATACTGTTCAGACTTTCCCCATGTCGAACTTGAAGAGTACTCTCTCCAGTATTCCCAGGAAATGAAACCGCTTGGATATTGACACGTCCGCCCGTATACCCGGCCGACATGTTATCCCGCCGTTTCAGGGGGGGGAGAGTGTTATTAGGCTTAGTTTGGGTAAGCTATTGGTTAACATTTTGCAAGTGGTCAAACGGACTTCTAGTATCCCACGAATACCTTAACAACAACGGGTGTAGAATAATTGAAAAGTATTGTGGAAAATC
The DNA here is from genome assembly GCA_012845835.1 of Undaria pinnatifida. Taxonomy (NCBI): domain Eukaryota; class Phaeophyceae; order Laminariales; family Alariaceae; genus Undaria; species Undaria pinnatifida. Next base: position 6,818,984 of record JABAKD010000014.1, read on the forward strand.
AAGAAAACACAACAACATTATTTAAGATTTCGACGACAGATCGTCCGCTTCGACGACGGAAAAACATCATGACTGTCTTCAGCAATTAACAGCTTGAATTCGTCACGTTCGAGGCGTTGTATCGTAGAGATGTCCCCATACTATTGGGTCAAAGAGTTCCGCAATTCAGAAAACGCTTCATCTAGCCAAAGAGTGCTAGCATACATACGCCAAAACAATTTCCACGCTATTTTGACGTAGTTATTTCCCCATCAACATGAGTGCGGTTAAGAACTGATATTCGCGACACAGTTGCAAATGGCAAAACGACACTTTTTTCGAATACCAACTTGCCAGGTACGTGTAGTTTCGTGTCTTGGGCGAGATTGAATGGTAAAACGGAAACCCCATAAACTTGTCAACACCTTCCTGCTAAAAAACTACTGTTAAAAATGCCAGGCTAAGATTCCACGAGAAAATATTAAATTCGGGTGCAATTTATTGAAAACCTGATATATATTGTGTAGGATCCAGCCAGGGCCGGCATTTCTGCTTCTTGCCGTAGTTGTCCTGTACCGAATTTTGAGTTTTTCTCTGCTTCGTCCACCCTTCCCGCCATAGTTCCACATTCCCACTTCCCCACCCCCCTGCCCCGGGCCCCTCGCCCCACTCCCCCCCATCCCGCTCCTTGTCTCCCCCTCCTCCTTCCCCCCTCAGGAGATGGGCCGGCCCGAAAACGTGGCGCTTTCGAGTGTCTTTTTCGCTCAGCTTTTCTTGGGTCTGATCTTCCAGGACAGTGACAGCGCCGTTAACGAGGGTGAGGGAATGGGCCCGCCCTCCTTGGCCCCACCCGTGACAGTGGCGTCGACGGAGAAGGTGCAGAAGGCGGCGAAGGAGGAGGAGGACGAGAGGCAGCAGGAGCAGGAACAGCAACGGGAGCATCAGCACCAGCAGCTGAAGAAGGATGGGGATGGGCAGCAGCAGCAGCAGCAGCAGCAGCAGCAGCAGCAGCAGCAGCGGCAGCGGAAGGAGATGCAGAATCAGGAAGAGTATCAGCGGAGGCAGCAGCAACAGCAGCAGCAACGGGAGGAGTACCAGCGCAAGCCGCAGCAGCAACAACAGGAGTACCATCGGAAGCAGCAGCAGCACCAGTGGCAGCGCCAGCAGCACCAACAGTACCAGCAGTACCACCACCCGCAGCAGCGCCAGCCGCATCATTTCTACCAACAGCAACTCCAACGTGGCCGGAACCAGCAGCACCACCATCAGCTGCAGCAGTACCAACAGCAGCAGTACCAACAGCAGCAGTACCATCAGCTGCAGTGTCAACAGCAATACCAGCAGCAGCCGTACCAGCAGCAGCCGTACCAGCAGCAGCAGCTGCACCACCACCAGCAGTACCACCCATACCCGTACTCGCAGCCGCAGCAACAACACCATCAGCAGTATCTCCAGCAACAGCAGCAGCAACAACAACAATACCATAATCAACAGATGCATTTCCAGCAGCAGCAGCTGCCGCACCAGTACAAGCAGCCACACCACCTGCAACCGCAGCACTACCACCTGCAACAGCAGCAACAGCTGGAGCAGCAGCAGCACTTCCATCAGCAGACACCCAACCACTACCGACCTCACCAGCAACACCGCTACCACCCACACCCTCAACACCACCCCCACCAGCAGCAGCAGCAGCATCAATTGAACTGCTCTGCTCAATCTTTCTCCCCATCAACACAAGCGGTGTCACCACCCCCATCACCGCCCCCCCCCCCATCTCCATCGATGCCACTGCCATCGCCACCACCGCAGCAACGGCGAGAGAGCTACCCTGCAAACGACGAAGACTTTGAAGATGAGCTCGAGGCACTTTTTCCAGAGCACGACGACGGTCACAGCTGGGTCGTATGATGGATGAATGCCTGCCTATTTGAACTCCCCGTTTCAAGCGTTTCTTGCATATGAAACACCATGGTTGTACAAGTCTAGTCTACGTGTGTTACAGGCACCTTCCGCTGTAAAGCGTCGCGAATTTTGAGTGGGGGCGGGGGAAGATGGTAATGAATGAGCTCTGGCTAAGGTTTTGGTATAGGTACATGGGGTATATTATAGATGCTCTGAAACATTCGTGGCTACATAGCGATATATATCGGCCACACCGCTACCGTAGAGGGTGGAAGCTTGAGCTTCTTCTTCGCAGTGATACCATAGATGGCTTCCACACGTCTAGACCATGTGTAACACTAGACTCTCCCAAATATCGGTGACGAAACTTGGCCACGACTTTCATCAGTGACCACAAAAAACCGAACACATCGTTACCGTAGTAGTAGCAGATGCTCGCACTTCAACTGTATTGCGACCATGGGGTTTCTATTGACATGATGGAATGTAAAGAGGGGGGGGAGGGGGAGAAGTTTGGGGGCTTTGACGCCCCCATCCTGTGCTCTATTCGGACACATTGTATCGGACACTGTGGCGTGTAAAAGGACAAGGGGAGGGAAGACTCCGAGGGGCTGCAGACGATAATCCTAGCAGTGGGTAAGCGCGTGTTCCTGGTCACCTGTAGGAATGCAAAGAGGGGGGGGGGGGGAGAAGTTAGGGGGCATTGATGCCCCCATGCTGTGCATTATTCGGATATATTGCATCAGACACTGGCGTGTAGGAAGACAGGGGGGGGGGAGACTGCGAGGAGCTGTCGACAATATTAATACTAGTAGTGGGTAAGCGCGTGTTCCTAGTCACCTGTAGGAATGCAAGGAGCGGAGTAGGGGGAGAAGTCAGGGGGCATTGATGCCCCCCTGCTGTGCTCTATATGGATATGTTGTATCGGACACAGTGTCGTGTCGGAAAATACGGGGGGGCAGACTGCGAGGAGCTGTCGACAATATTAATACTAGTAGTGGGTAAGCGCGTGTTCCTAGTCACCTGTAGGAATGCAAGGAGCGGAGTAGGGGGAGAAGTCAGGGGGCATTGATGCCCCCCTGCTGTGCTCTACATGGATATGTTGTATCGAACACAGTGGCGTGTAGGAAAATACGGGGGGGGGAAACTTCGAGGGGCTGCAGACAATGTTAATACAAGTAGGCGCGTAAGGAGGGGGGGGAGGGCGGCGAGAACACATGACGGGCTGTATACACTCTATAAATAGTAGTGGGTAGGCGTGTACAGGGGGCGGGGACGGGGGGCGTGCTCAGTTTTGCTGCTTGCCTTAGTCATTTCACCATTGACCACGCACCCCTTTCGAGACGGCGCACAGGGGGGAGGGGGAGGGGTATTCATGCCCCCATCTTGTGCTGCATTTAGGCGTGGCATTTTTTATATGTCGAGAACCGAGGGCAGCAGAAGCAATGCCTAGGAAGATACGCGTAGGGGGGGAGCAGAAACCACGAGGAACAGGTCTTCCCTCGTCATTGGTTGCCTTCGGGCACACAAATTGTGGTACATACTTCGAAGTACGTATATGGTCTCGATGCCGGTGTAATTTGAGTGTGCTGCAATCAGTCGGGGGTGGGACATTGATTGCCGTGTTGACCGACCTTTGTACGGGCGCAAAGACGCGCGGGTATGCAGGTGGATGTATTCACCTCTGTGGTTGCGAAGACCCCCTGTGTGACACGTTAGTTAAGTCTACACAAAAGTACACTTGAAAAAGTACCTCCCTTTTTGTTCGATTTTCAACTTAGAATATATATAGACCTATAAATATTCCCGGAAAAAAAAGAACGTAATAATACTATATTTTTTCTTCCAAATGAAAACGTATGTTCCTTTGGTCGATTCCTCTTCCCTTGGGCTTCCCCTCTATTCGCCATTATTATGAGTGGTCCTAGGCATTGTCGACCAGAAAAAGCAAGCAATGCATATATGATACATAGAATTGGGCCTGATTTTGCGGCACCCGTTAAAGCCTGTTCTGCATCAGGGGGTGCACACACGAAACCCGATCAAAAGGGAACAAAAAGCTTAAAGTGGGAATGCTGAACCCTTTGCGCGATCAGAACAAAGGCAAGGTAAATGCCGGCGATGAGAACAGGGAAGGTACTTTTGACCATGGCTTCTCTTGTACAGAAGGTCGCTTAGGGTGCAAGCTATTACGAGTTGCTCTGGAGAGTAAAAGCGATGACAAAAATAAGAAGAAAAATAAAAGGCCCCCTTCCCGATGCAAGCAATGCTGGTGGCGATGTGTACATAAACTTCGACGCTTCTCGCTCGAGGAACTCTATAATATACCCCGCCCAAAAACGCCTTTACAACCGGAAACTCGTTTTCGGGGACCGGTTACTTGGAATTAGTATAGGGAGGGGTTTCGGGTCTCTAAAGGGGTTGAAAGACAGACTGTATATGCGCTAACCTATTGAACAAACCCACGACTCATCCCTCTGGAGGGGCTGCACGTTTTGCGTTTTAGACGTTTCTTGCCGTTTGAGCGTCCGAAGCGAGGAACTACCGGTTCGAAGTCTCTGATGCTTATACGAGCATGCTCGTTTTAGGACTAGCGCATGGGATTATTGGTCGGATTGATATTACTGTAGTATTCTTCTGCTCCGTTGCTTGTCATTTAATGTAAGTATTGGATTAGATGAGGCCTCCTGCCGCAAGCAAGAGGTCCTCGCCCAGGATAAATGCCCGCACTAAGCTCACAATCCCGAGCTTAGTACGGCACCGAAAATGCCTATTCGGGTCGTGCGCGTCGACAAGGACGAAGCCGAACAATCCTCAGAGTATGTGTCATCCCATCAATTTTTCTCGCTTTTGGTCCGGTGACGAAAACAAATGCGACAGAAGGGCGATATTATACCCCTTTTATTATCGGATTTCAAATCATGGAAGCATGTCTACGTCGATTTTATTTGCTCTCCGATATTACGTTGTTTACGCGGGGCGGGGCATGGATGCCGTCGCTATGGGCGTCATGCAAGGAATTCACTCTTGTTGTATCAAGTCGTTCTACGGTAGGTTATCCATCATTTTGAGCAATTTCGACCGTGAAAAAACCGTGCCTTTCAGCGGTTTGATCCGTGAGATATGCTACGGAGAACCCACGGAATGGGTCGAACCGCTCCGTAGACAATCCGTTTTTCACGGTTTCAACCGCGCAGTCACAATCCATACGGAGCTGAGCGTTTTTTTTATAATGTCACGGAGCGGAGCGGAGCGGGGCAGATATCCGCACGTCGGGAAACTCGCGGATTATTGCGGCGTGGATACCCGCCCTTGAAAATGTCACGGAGCGGAGCGGGTTGTTCTAGTGTGTTGCGGAGCGGAGCGGATCGGATATCCGCTTTTGGAAAAAGTCACGGATTGTCACACGGAGCGAACATCCGCCGCTACAAATGTCACGGAGCGGTGCGGTTTGATCGAACCGCTCCGTAAAAAAACGCTCCGCGGATATATTCTCACTCCGTACACATCCCTGGTGAAAAGCCAACGTGCACCGTCCCGGCAATGTAGGGGTGCGAGTATCGATCGTCTCACACACTGCGGCCATGCACGATACCAAAACGCGTCCTCCCAAGTACGACAACAAAGTACAGCCCCCCCCCTCACTTCCACACACGCCTTCTCTCTAAAAATCGGCACGTACAGTAGATAAATATGTCCCTTTCCACGTCACACTGCTTCTCTGGACTCTGTCAAAAACAACGTTCGTCCAATGTTACACGACGCCGCCGCCGCCGCCGCCTCTGCACCGCCATCGGATTACCACATGGGAGTCCCAGAGGAGTCCCAGGGGGACAACCATCGTGTTGTCATGTTATCATGGGAATCCAAAAACCCCTTGGCGAAGTGTACAATGCCCCGCGGGGGTACCGTAATCCCATGGAGGTCCCGTCGGAGTCCCGTAGGAGTCCCATTGGAGTCCCATGGGAAACTCATCGGAGAAGTAGAATATCATGGAAGCACCATTGGAGCACCATGGGAGCATCAGCAAAGTCTTACAGGGGTGCTGCAATCCCATGGACGTCCCATGGGAGTTCCATTGGGAGTTCCATGGGAGTCTCATGGGAACCCCATCAGGGCACCAGAATATCACGGCAACAACACGGGAGCACCATAGAAGTCCCATGGAGATACTAGAACCCCTCGGAAGTCCCATCTGAGTCCCATGGGAGTCCCATGAGAGCACTAGAATCCTTTGGCAGTACCGCTGCCGTGAGGGTGATGTAACCCTATGGAGTTCCCACGATGGCTTGCGCAAAAGCAGTACCGCCTCGTGTAATACAAATCGGCAGTGCAAAGCCGGGCCTAAGATAGCGAAAGGCTTAGGCTCATAAATCGTCCGCGTTGTTCTGCATCACCTTCGAGGGGCAAAGAACGACGGCGTAGGCACACCGGGGGGGAGGGGGTGTTCGGAGAGGGGTGTAATGCACACATTAGTTGTATGTACGAGAATACGAAAGTGTTATAGCGCGGGAGTCAGCCATCAATCAGAAAAAAAATCAGCTGTGAGCTCGATGAAATAGTCCAATTCCCCTCTTCGCAAGTCGCGTGCTACGATAAGGATCCCGCCTACTTGCCAACTATTTCTAGCTTCCCTCTGATTATTGGCGAATATTTTTGGTTTCTCCGTTTCACAGCCTGTGACCAAAGTATTAGTAATCTCTCTAGGATGAAGAATCAGCACCGGCAAGGGGTGTTCTACTGGTGTCGTTGTTTAGAAAGGACCGAGGTAACGAGAACATAACACACTGTTTGTTGATCCCTACGAAGCGTAGAGAGCTAACCCGTTGAGCTGACAATAGTGGGGTAGTAGAGTCACCGGTATGAAGACAAGTATATGACGAACAAATATATATTACGTTGCTCCAAGCCAAGGCGCAGCGTGGAGTGCGCTCGCCAGGAAGAAAGGCGGATAAATAGGCGGAGTATTTGCACCATCCCGATATCCCGCTATCATGTAGCCAACTTATCACTGGAAACCCCTACAATACTCAACCGTCATCATATCCGCATCATATCCAAGCATACAATCAACAGCCTCCCTGCTTCGTAAATGATACGGTATGATGCTATATTGTCATATGATCAGGGTAAAACGATTCAATGAAAATTACGGTCAATCAATATCCTCCAAGTACCTCCGTGACAAGAAAGAAAAATTGCAACACCATAGTCCTTAAAAAGCACTCCATAAATCTAGAGATACAATTCAGGGACAGTATCCAACATCAATCTTCACGAACCTAAGATCTAACTCGTAAAGTCCTAAGTCCAAATACAAAAACTCAAATCCGAAATTCATAGACCGAAAACTCAAATCCGAAAACTCAAACATCGGCCTTATAATCAGCATTCAGCCTTCCTTATAAAACGGTTGTCAGCTCCATAGGGACAGGGGTGCCAACAAGTGTGATTGGACAGCAGTCTCAAAACTCACTTTCGAATGAGACAAACGCCTCCCGGCTGGTCACATACTAAAAATCCATTCAGATTCCAAACGCTCAAATCCAGAGCAAAATAATGCCTTACTAGACAACGCTATCGTGAAAACAGTGTTACTTCAAAAGTCAAGAAACAGTTACTTGCCTCCCTAACTACCATGCACTCTTAAAAGCACTAAAATCCAGCTAATATATGCAGAATAATCCGTCAAGAAACAATTCAAATCAGCTCGCGGAAAAGTTAGTCGCCCTCGGGTTCAGACGTATCGAAGTCGTCGAGTTTGAGACCTTTTTCCTACTTAACGAGCCATAATCCTCTCAAGTGGTCAAGCGAATCCTTCCCCGCACAAGCGTTAACAGGTGGGCGTGACCCCTCCTTGCAGGATGAAAACTAAACGGTTTGGCTCAGCTGGGTCTCATTACGGGGCTAGTTGAGAAACCCATAGACTGATTACGCAGGGATGACCCCCGGTAGTTTACCAAAAAACCGTTGCCGTCCCCGAACCCCAAAAACAATATAAACTGGACGGTTTGGCTCAGCTGGGTCTCATTACGGGGCTAGTTGAGAAAACCATAGACTGATTACGCGGGGATGACCCCGGGTAGTTACCAAAAATCGTCACCGTCCCCGAGCTCCGAAAATCTCAAACTTATGGTGTTTGCCAGTGCTACGTACTCGGCTTCTGTGATCGAAAATGTCACGCACTTTTGAGTTCTCGAAAACCAGCACACGCATGCCCCTGCGCACATGACAGCCCCACCGGAAACCGACCTCCTATCAGTGGCCTTGCTGGCGTAGTCTGCATCCGCATACGCAACCAGCTCCAGTCCACTGCCTCTCTGAAAAATAATGCCAAAATCACTCATGAAAAAGACATTATCTAAAATACCAACCGCCGTCTTCCAGTGTATCTCCCTGAGCGAGTTGGTGTACCTGGCTACAGCTCTCAAGCATCCGATCAGCTCGCGAAAATGGCCAGTCTGTTTGAGACCTTCCTCGAGCGGGTTTGTCCTACCCGAACTAACGCATATATCACCATTTGTTGATTGTCGTGTTTGTTGATCCCTACGAAGCGTAGAGGGCTTACCCGTTGAGCTGACAATAGTGGGGTAGTGGAGTCACCGGTATGAAGACAAGTATAAGACGAACAAATATATATTACGTTGCTCCTGGCCAACGCGCAGCATGGAGTGCGCTCGCCAGGAAGAAAGGCGGATAAATAGGCGGAGTATTTGCACCATCCCGATATCCCGCTATCATGTAGCCAACTTATCACTGGAAACCCCTACAATACTCAACCGTCATCATATCCGCATCATATCCAAGCATACAATCAACACACACAAAGACGCACAAAGACACACACGCACACGCGCACACGCACATCACACATGCGCGAACACGTTTCTCCGAAACATACGATAGGGCAGAGGAGCACGAATTTTTTGTTTTGGGCCTCTAGAGGTCCTCATTGAGGAGGTCTACACCTTTCATACAAAACCTCATATTTTGAGCAAACCGAAAGTTCAATCCGAGGAACAAACCCGCGGCCCGGGTACAAACCAACATCTTTTTGGCGAAAAAAGCACGATGATTCCCACGGTTTGGGGTTTAGGGGGGCTCAACATCCACAAAATATTTTGACCAAGAAAGTGGCATCTCCATCGTAGCACGCTTCCTGACAGATGGGGTTCCCCAAGTGAACTACTATCCACTATTGTTTTCCATCAATACAGTAGGCGTCCCCCGATAAGGCGGTCTGAGTAAGGCGATATCCCGATACAAGGCGGTCGAAATCGCCTGGCGCGACAGGGCAATAGCACTAACAACCTGTATGAATGAGGTGGCTTCCCCCTACAAGGCGGTCACACTGCTCTGGTACACCACCGGCTTACTGGGGGATCCCTACTGTAGCGTTCGTTTACCTAGGAGTCATCCAACGTTGGGGGTGAAGCAGATTCTAAGAAGTTTCTGAAGCTCACAACATGAGGGGAGTGTGACATTTCCACCCGAAACATGACTGGGAAGACTTTCGTTCACGAAACCCGTCCAACATTTCTATGCGTTAGTCCTCAAACAACCATTGTACTACTCGTCAAGTTACCATTGATGCTAACCGATAGTTATCACACTTGAGGAGCCCAACCGTAACATTAACATCAACATTATCAACATCATCAACATTAACATCAACATTAACATCAACATCATCAACATTACCAACATTGTCAATATTATCAACATTATCAACATTATCAATATTAACATCAACATCAACATTATCCAACATCATCAACATTATCAACATTATCAACACTATCAACATCATCAACATTATCAACATTTTCAACATTATCAATCGCCATTATCAACATTATCAACATCATCAAAATTATCGCCATTATCAACATTATCAGAAACATTAGTTAACTTAAAACCGCAACCCGTACCGTCATTACCGCCCTATAGAGGGATTATTCTTAGGTTATCGTTGTATACCTATTACGAGGGAGCACAGTAATCAGGACCAACTATGGCTAGCACAAATTGGGTAACATATACCTGGTAGGTTATAGTGTTTATCGTAGGTCCTGATTACTATCGTCCCCCGTGACAGGCCATGGGATGATTCACTCGGTTGCACTCGCACTTTTTCCCCCAGTCAGTATAGTTGCTATACAGAGGACGCGGGCTACGATAGAGGTGTACCACTTTTTTTCTATTACTACCCCTCAATTTGGGAGCTTACAACCTCTCTATATACCAAAACACTGATTTGGAGAAAAATAAAACTGCTGCTACCGAATGAAAAATCCCATGGCCTAGATACACGACGAGAAGCACGCAAAACGAAAATGACCATTTTCCGACGATTTTGGGTAAAGGAGTGTCTTAAGTCATTCAGAAATAATTTCACACAAAAAGTGCTAAGTCTATCATAGGACGCGTCAGAGCCTCACGCGAGGAGGTTCGGGGGAACGAATAAGGCGGCTTCCCCCTATAAAGCGGTTATATTGCTGTCGCACACCACAGCCTTACTGGGGGATCCCTACTGTATCCAGTATACTACTGTACGGCTAGGGGTATACCTAGGGCATAGGATTGTTCACTGGGTTGCACTTGAATTTTCCCCCAGTCAGAGCTCGGGTGCGTATAGAGCGCGAGAGCACGAGTTAGCAACACCCGACGAAAAATCGACGAGGAGTGGGATTGCTGAACCCTACGCGCGATAAATATTGAAGGGCAAGAACCGGGGGGGAGGGGAAGGGACGACACCTGTGACCACGGCTTGTTCAAAAGCTGGAAAGTAACGTGTAAAAGTAAAAAAAAAAAAAACGCTTATCAGGTTAGGAGCCTCGGGAAAATGGCGCACACCTCTCTACCGTACCAATCGTCGCGTATGACACTTCGTTCACGCATGATACATATGAGTAGCATACTGTACGATCAGATAAAGGCATACAATAGTGCCGGTTTCCTCTATAGTGCCGATATATGTCATTAATATAGTCGAAAATACCGGCTCTGTAGAGACAACCGGCACTACTTCGCATAAACTGCCACTACTGGTTGTTCTCATCTAAGTGCCAGGCGATTTCACGGGCACTATTGCGGGAAACCGGCACTATAGAGGAAACCGGCACAATAAAGGAGCCTCTACTGTACTATAAATAGTTAGGTCCGTCACTCCCATTTTCTTGGACCAAAACAAATAATGCCATCACGGTCACCGAACGGTTATTGTACGTATCTCATCCCAGGATAAGCGACAAAAAAGATAAAACGGCACTATACTACCAAAAATATAGACACATAAAGCAAAGGGGTGAAACTTCTGTACGATTCAAGAAGAGCAGATGTTTTTCGTACATGTTTTAGTGTGTTTCGTACTAATTAATGTTGTCACCGATCATTCACAGTAAACATTAGATTTCCTGCCCCGGCCGGTCCTGGGTCCATCCATTTTCACGATTATACTCTGTGTTAAGTTAGCATGACTCCGTCCTGTCTCGGAGGCCTTTTCTTCCGGATAACCTTGTGCGAGCTTTCGCAGTGGTGTGTTGTCAGTTATGTGCTGCGAAATATTTACAAATCGGGACGTTGTCAGTTATGTGCTGCGAAATATTTACAAATCGGGACGATAATCGGTTTAAATTCAATAATCGCCAAAAAACAAGACATCCGCTACACAAGCCGCCCACCTTGGTATCTATTCCCGTTGCACAAGAAGCCGTCCCCGAAGCCGCCGCAACGGCGGCGCTAACCTCGGCGCGGACACTAGGGGGCAACGAGTAGTAACCTCCTGTGGCATATACTCTCCCCGTGTTCCTGACGATGAACTCCAAGCATTTACGCCGGAGGGAAGTAGCCCGCCGAGAGTCTGCGGTCATCAGCAGCTCGCATGCGTTATATTCCTAATTGTGTCCAACCGTCACCAGTCAAACCGCCGTAACCGTCGTCGTCGCCACCGCCGCCGCCGCAGCCGGAGCCGCGCGTGAAAATACGGAACATAACAACCAAAACGAACAACGGAGCAAAGAGGAGAAGACGAGCGAGATGAGGTACTCGACCAAATAAGACAAACGGGTAGTAGCTCGCACGCGTTACACGCCTGTTGCCCTGGAAACCGCCGCCGCCGCAGCCGCCGCCGTGTGAAAACGCGGAACGCATCCAACAAAAAAATAATGGAGGAGATGGGCAATTTGAGGTATCCCACACCAAGCGAAGAACAGGAGGAGGAAATACGACATGAGATGTTTGGCCAGACAAGCAAAACCGGTAGGTCTTTTCCAGCCTGGAGTCCGTGGCCATGAGGAGCTCGCACGAGGTATCCGCCCGTGTTTAAAATCTCCATGATCGTCAGCAACCGCCGCGCACGCGCGAAGAAACACGGAACGAAAATACCAAAAAAAAAGAGGAGAGAGAGCGAGACGAGGTACTCGGTCAGACAACCACGCACGAAAGGGGTCTGCCCCGACGCCAGCGGCGAACGCCGAATATTGTTCGATGTATGGGACAAGGTTGGGCGCACCGTAATTCCTTTCAGCACAGTGTTCTCGCACAACCGCTCCAACGCGTCCACCAGGTACTGGTCGGCGATTTCCAGAAGGTCCAGGCAAAACTCCAGATCCAGGCAATCGGCACCCAGCGCCATTACCTTCAAAAAAATGTATGGAATCAAACGCGAATGAGAGAATACGCGCCCGTGGGGAGGGGAGGGGGGAGCCGGGGGGGGGTGGAAATGGAGATTTCATGGACGGTGTCGTCACATAGTCGTTCCAACGAGTCTACAACGTACTGGTCTGTGACTCCACAAGGTACAGACAAAGCTCTAGACCCGGACGAACAGAACCGAGCACCATCACCTCTACATCGCATGGGTTAGGGTTATCGCATGGGTTATCGCATGGGTTATCCCATGGGTTAGGGTTAGGGTTGGGGTTAGCGATAGGGCTACGGCCAGGGTTACCGCACTATTAACCTCAGCTATGTGTATCGTTTTTGTTCATACATTCCTAGCGCCACTATTGCACCCCAGAATAAATCGAGCCTCGCAATCAGCACTGAGCGCAGTCAGCTATACACACTGCGGATCAAGGCTAGGTTAGGGCTAGGGTTGGTAGGGCTAGCGTACGATTTGATTCAATGTGCGCATGTATTGTTTGCACTTTTCCTGAGCTTTTCTTCCAAACAACACATATGGATCTACTGCGAAACAGGCGGTGCGCGCAGGGAGGGGGGGGGGGGGGGGGGGGGGGGGGGGTTACCCCCCTACCGTATCATGCTTCCTTACCTTATCCGTGTAAAGAAACTCCAGAAACGCGAGAAAAACGGAACGCCTTTGGTTCGGTACTGGAATTCCCCCGCCCCCGGTGTTCGACGCCTCTTTCATCGGCCCGTCCAACATGCAAGCCAGCGGCTCGCATCGGGCCCCGATGATGCACCTGGTAGTTGATACCACGGCGATAGACCAGTTCGAGTGGGAGAGGTCGCGGGAGACTGGCAACGCGTTCGGGGGAAGGGTAAGATGTGCAAATTCAATAACGCCACAAGGTACCGATATTTGCGTGCGCGGCCTTCGCCCCGCCCCTCGCTACCCCCCCCCCCCCCAACGCCTGCCCCCGCCCCCACTCCCGCCCTCGCTCCCTCTACCAGCTCGTCTCCCGTGCTTCAAGGCGTTCGGTTCAGCTACACTTATACTTCGTGCATCTGTTGTGCGGCGCTTCCTACTATTTTACATGGTCTGCTTTTTTCTAGACAAGGCGCACGAAAACAGAATGCAACCACATTTTCCCCCAGTGAGGCTCTTATATGCCTGAAAAATAAAAATAATTACGCCATTTTTCATGCTCTTAACAACGCCTGGTTATGTCAATATTGGATGAGGTAACAAAATAAGTGCTACCTTGTCCCCCGCCCCCCCCCAAAAAAAAAATGCTCAAATGCTTGAAACAAACCCCAATTATGCTAATGTTATGCTCTTAACCCTTGTAGAACCCCAGAAGATACCTCACACTAACTTCGAGTATTTTTTCTACGAAAATATACGTCAAGTTCTGAAGGAGATACACTTGTTCAAATGGAATGGACAAAGGCCTAGCTTCAACTGCTTTCTTTTCTTTTTTTTTTTTCATCCTCCGGCGGATGGGGAAAAATAAAGCTTAAGCTCAGGACACTTCCACGTATTTTCATACGCGTAGTGTGTCGATTTAACTCAGTTGCATTCTCAACCCAACGCTAGCTGGCGCACCCTTCGGATTCCACTGTAGTGATGGCGTGAGCTGACTCTATCAGTGGTCCTCGTTACATACAACTCCGGCAGCGCAAGCTATAGTTGTACACGAATGCGTGTGTATGTCTTCAACTGCATTCGCTTCAACAAATCGGGCCATCCTACATTGCCCCTTCCCCTGCCCAATTAAGAGTATACACCCCTTACAGTAGATAGATAGACAGATAGATAGATAGATAGATAGATAGATAGATAGATAGATAGATAGATAGATAGATAGATAGATAGATAAATAAATAAACATATAGATAGATAGATAGACGGACAGACAAATAGATAGATAGATAGACATATAGATAGATAAATAGATAGATAGATAGACATATAGATAGATAAATAGATAGATAGATAGATAAATAGATAGATAGATAGATAGATAGATAGATAGATAGATAGATAGATAGATATATAGATAGATAGATAGATAGATAGATAGATAGATAGATAGATAGATAGATAGATAGATAGATATTGAGATAGATATTGAGATAGATAGATAGATAGATAGATAGATAGATAGATAGATAGATAGATATTGAGATAGATAGATATTGAGATAGATAGATAGACAGATAGATGAATAGATAGATAGATAGATAGATAGATAGATAGATAGATAGATAGATAGATCGATCGATAGATGAATAGACAGATAGATAGATAGATATATAGATAGATAGATAGATAGATAGATAGATAGATAGATAGATAGATAGATAGATAGATAAATAGATTGATAGATAGATTGATAGATAGATAGATAGATAGATAGATAGATTGATAGATAGATTGATAGATAGATTGATAGATAGATAGATAGATAGATAGATAGATAGATAGATAGATAGATAGATAGATAGATAGATAGATAGATAGATAGATATAATAGATAGGCAGACAGACAGATAGATAGATAGATAGATAGATAGATAGATAGATAGATAGATAGCTAGATAGATAGATAGATAGATAGATGAATACAGATACCCCTCGATAGTGCCGGTTGAGTGGTGCTGGTTGCTCGCTACACTGCCTGTGAAGACGCTTGGCACAGACGTAAACAACCAGTAGTGGCAGCGTGCGGAGTAGTGTCGGTTGCCGATATAGTGCCGGAATCTCCCTCTATAGTGCACATACCGGCGTTATAGCATAGAGGGAGTACTACTATATTCGACAAAATGGTTTGCCACCAGGTAGCCGTGGCCAACAAACCATTCGCCGCGGCCGACTCTCGATTTTGTTCGGCGTAGAAACCAGGACGCTTGGTGGTCCCCGATGGCGGCTAGAAACATACCCAGGGTCAGTTTGGAGGGCTCAGGTCGGGTTGGGATCAGGTCTGAATGGTGTAAATCTGTGTATGCGTGTATTGACCAATGAAACATCCCGAGATAGCAGTGGTGACCCATGAATGGGTTTCGTCGAATGAGTGCTAAGCGCTACTGAAGAAACATGCCATTGCATTTCGGAGGGTGATAGGCAGTTCAGTTTGCATTACATTGATGGTGATGATGACGATGATGACGATGGTGACCATGATAATGATGATGATGTTTAGGAATTAGCTCAATTCCCTGAAAACCTAGCCCGTGGTCGCAAAAAAAACTTACCACAACACCCCCATGAAAGAAAAGCAAGCACCAATACCAAACCCCCCTACCCTACCGCTGTACCTATGCCCGAAAATAGCCTCCCCCTCCACTTTGAATGTGACGTCGCTTCCCGCCGGATTGTTGAGCAAACGGTACAGGTCCGAGCTTAACGACTTAGCCCCACGCGTGCCCTCTCTCCCCGATAATGCCGGGCCCGTAAGACAGAGCGTGTGGTAGAAACCCGCAGCCACCTGAAAAAAAAACGGATGATGTTAAGAAAGGAGGGGGAGGGAGGGGGAGGAAGGGGGTTAATTACCGCATTTACAACTGGAAACCCTTGTTTTTTACAAATTTACTTGAAGTTAGTATGGGGCTTTTCAGTGCTCTAGTAGAGATAAGCCCTTGAAGAAAGGTAATAATTCATGTTCATCGTATCATATACATATGTTTCGAATTGTCATCCAAAGATACTCCCTGCACGAAAAATAAAGGAGAAATATCCCATGGTGGGCACTTGTGGCGCAGCGAAACACTGAAGGGAAGAGGAAGTGGTATAATAGCATATAATACCTGGCACACGAAGCTTTCCGACAGTTTTTCGACAAAGCATGGCCGGCAGGAGTCCTCCGTCGTACCCGTTCCGAGCTGACCGTGGTTATTTCTACAAGAGTAAGAGCAAGGGTGATGGTAAATGCAAGGGAAAGGGTAGGGGTAAGGGTAAGGGTAAGGGTAAGGGTAAGGGTAAGGATAAGGGTGAGGGTAAGGGCAACGGAAATAGTAAGGGTATGGTTAAGGGTAAGGGTAAGGGTAAGGGTAATGGTAAGGGTAAGGGTAATGGTGATGGCAAGGTTTGGGTAAGGGCAAGGGTAAGAGTAAGAGTAAGGGCATGGGTAAAAAGTGTGAGGGCAAAGGTAAGGAAGAGGGGAAGGGACAGGGAAAGGGAAAGGGTAAGGGCAAGGGAAAAATTGACGGTAAGGGTAAGGGTAAGGGTAAGGGTAAGGGTAAGGGTAAGGATAAGGATAAGGGTAAGGGTAAGGATAAGGATAAGGATAAGGGCAAAGGTAATGGCAAGGTTTGGGTAAGGGCAAGGGTAAGAGTATGAGTACGGATATGGGTACGGGTAAGGGTAAGGGCAAGGGTAAGAGTATGAGTAACGGTAACGGTATCCGCACGGGCACGGGTAAGGGTAAGGGTAAGGGTACGGATAAGGGTAAGGGTAAGGGTAAGGATAAGGGTAAGGGTAAGGGTAAAGGTAAGGGTAAGAGAAAGGGTGAGGGTAGGGATAAGGATGAGGCTGAGGGTAACGTAACTAGTCCGCGACTTGTAGTCACCTTAACCAAACGAACAATTACTCGGCGACTTAAAAGTCGACCAACTCTCAGCCCGAAAATCTACGTTGCCGTCAAGAGCAGCCGGTGCTACGCCACCCCTACGTTCCAAACAGGTACATCCAGCCTTCAGAGTCAAGCGAGATGGTACCTTGCCAAAAAGCAAAAATCTGCAAGTATTTTTGCGCCTATAACACGAAAAGAGCCCAACACTCAAGCGACGGCACGTGAAAGTGGGAGAATCATTCTAAAACCTATACGAAATACAACGCATTTGCGAGAAAACGCGCAACAAAATAGGACCATTCAAGAGAATGAAATGTCGAGCTCATTGGGCCAAACCTGACCACTCTCACCTTCCGCCGAAGGGGTACTCTTCAAAGTTATCTAAGGATTCTAAAAGACAAGTAAAATTTTAACACGCGAGTAAACACGAAAAACGCAACCTTATAATGCCAACATAAAGTGCGAGCCTACGTCTAAGAATTGGGTCAAAACCTACCACCTTCACCTTCTAAAAGGGGTGCACTCGAAATTTTCATCACTACTTTAATCTTAAGAGTGCTTATGCGAACATAAAATAACCATGACGCAAAGAAACCGCAAGAAAATAGGGCCATCTAAGTGAAAACGATTGCGTGCGTACTGCGGTCAAAGCCTGCCACCCTCTCACCTTCCGAAGGGGTACACCCGCCCTTCAGAGTCCAGCGAAATGGTGTGGTAGCAGCCGCACGCTACCTGAATTATCTGCTTGCCGGCCAGATCAGGCACCTGGCCGGCTTGCCTGGGTGTCGGGGGGGGGGGGGAGGAGAGGGGGGGGGGGGGGGGGGAGGAGACCAGCAACATTTCCTCTCTGAAAACATGAAACATGGCAAGTGAAACGCTACAGCAGCGCACCTCCCTACTGGAAAAAACGACAGACTGCACGGCAAAGTCCACCATGTCTACCCCTCCCGTTCCCTGCCCCTTCCCCCGGACCCCCCGGCGGCGCCGCCGCCCGTATCTCTCGCCCCGGGGTCCTACTTTCTCACCACATGCTCTCTCGATGACCGTTTCCAAGCTGCCCGTAATCGTTGCGTCCAAAAGCAAACACCTCGCCAGACGCGCTCAAGGCCACGGTGTGGAAGTACCCACACGCTAGCTGCTTTGTCACGGCGGTACACGTCGGGTGTCGCACCTGCCAACACGAAGCGGGGGGGGGGGGGGGGGGTACTCTGTACAATTTATGGTATAGACGCATGCTACGATAGAGGTAGCATTTTTGGGCTACTTTTTTTTCTGAATGACGGGGCTCCTTAACCCCAAATTCGTCGGAAAACAGACCACTTTTTTTGCATGATTCTTGTTTTGTCCTGAGGGCCATGGGATTTTTCATCCGGTGGCAGCTACCTGGTATATTTTTTCTTCAAAACCAGTTTTGAGCAGAGGTCTCAAGCTCCCCAAATTCTGAAACCTCGGGAAAAAAGTGGTGCAACTCTATCGTAGCACACTTCCCTTAGTCGTATGACCATGGACCCTCGCATCCCTACTATGCCGGGACGGAGCACGTCGGGTTTTCACCAACTACAGGCAGACATCGATCGCATCAAGCGCGAAGCGCCGTGAGGTGTTCGACGAGTCGCATGAAGGGTGAACTGCATCATTCCAAGAACCGATCGTAAGACGGACATGGGCACCTTGAGCCTACGGGGGGGGGGGGGGGGGGGGGGGGGGGGGGGGGGGGGTGACAATCACGCCTACGTACGCGAGATAAATATCACAACTACGGGGATGTTCAGAAGCCATCCCCGGGTTTCAGGTTGCGCGTTTCGGGTTGGGGCTAGGGTTAGGTTGCGTCCGAAAGCAAAGGTCTCGATAGACCCCCTTAAGACGGCGGTATGAAATTAGCCGGACGCTAGTCGCTTTAACACGGTACATGTAGGGTGTCGGCGCTTGATCACACGTTGGGTGGGGAGGAAGGGGGGGGGGGGTGAGACGGGGTCGTTAACTTATTTCATAAATTGGACGTAGTCGTACGACCATAGACCCTTGCATCCTTACAATGCTGGGACAGACCACGGTTTTTGACCGACCGGGCAGACATCGCGTGGAGGTTGGGGGGGAGTGGGGGGGCGACTACCAAAAACTCAAAAGCACCACATTGGCGCTGTAGAACAGCCGCCGATCGCTTAATGTAAGCGTTCGATTGGATGAGGCCTCCTTCCCCAAGGAAGGACGGCCTCCCCCGGGATTTTAACTCCGCGCCGGGCACTCAGCTCGGCGGCATTTCTTTGGAAACAAAATCACGGCACAAACACAACTTTCACTTCTTCTCGTTCCACTGCACCTTCTCGATACCGCGATTCCATTATCGTACCTGTTCCAAAACTTGCGAGGATTTTTGTCTACACCGGTTCATCCACACGCCAAACGGCGCAATCTGTTTTCGGCAACTGCTTAAGGACGGATGGCAGCAGAACCGTTTGAACACCACGCAGATCACGATCTAGATTATCTAGATTATCTAAATTATCTAGATTATCTATATTTGCTGTTGTGGCACGTTGTGCCGGATCTGTATCATACAGATCGAACCCCCGAAGGGTAGACTTTTTCTTGGAAGTTTGTAAAATTTGGTAGCTGCCGATATGACATAACAGGGTCCGTATCGTACTAAATATATACATAGATGGAAATAATAATACATACGTAAAAACGAGCGGTCGGTGTATCACACAGCTTGCAAAGATGAGTATCGACCCTAAATTTATGGAACAAACAGCTAACGTATACAGGATAAAATCATAAAACACAACCCTCGAGGGCAGCAAGTTTCTTCCAATTTGGCCTTTGATTTTACAACTCCCTTCTCGTGATACACGAGCCTCACCGCGGGGACATATTCCGAACAGATCCTTCAGATCCTACACGGTGAACATGGTCTAGCCCATGCAGATCATTCGGCTCTCACCCGGCAACGTGGTCTAGATCATGCAGGTCACTCGGCGTCCACCCGGCCAACCTGATCCAGATCATGCAGATCATCCACCAGCACCGTAATCACTACCACCACCACCTTCACCACCACCACCACCACCACCACGATCATCACCACCACCACCACCACCACCACCGGCAACCAAGTTTAATTCCACACGCCACATACACGAAAACGAAACTCACCGGGGAGTGTCTCGACAGACCCCCTTCAAGGCCGAGCTGCCCGTGATCGTTCTTGCCGAAGGTGTACATGCCGCCGCCTACAACCGAAACCGCCTGCACAGAACAAAATATGTGATTTATCCATAAAAAGGTACACCGGGTGTGTTTGGCACCGTTTTCCGGTACAATAGGAATCCATTACAAGAACTCTACATTGGCTGCGCTCATTGGCCAAAGCACCCCTGTGCCGGGATATAACCATAAATGCCTGGGCACACCGACTTATAACCTCTCAGGTTGGTGTTCAACGTTACATGCCGTCGCCTGCCACAGAAACCACCTGAACAGAAAATGGACATTTCGTGGATGGGTTGTGAAGGAGAGGCTTATATTCCAACGCTTTTCTAGCCGCAAAAATATACACCAGGTATACGAAGACCAGGTAACGTGTACGACGTATCACTATAACACTGCTACGCCTCTCTCCGATCCTGCCCCAACTCCTCGCCCTGCCCCGAACCCACCCCCACCCCTCCTCTGTCACCGTGTGGTACATGACGCACGCCGCGCTGACGACCCTCAGTCTCCCTCCACGCCAGACCAACCCCCACCCTACCTCCCACCTTCTCACCTAACCATACGGTATATGTCGCGCGCTGCCCTGCCAACTCCCTCTAAGCACGCGTGTAGCAGTGTCACCCTCCGTCCCCAAATACCTATTAAGCTTGAAGTAGAACAAACAAGAGGTTCCAGGGCCTGAAAAAAAACTTCCGCTTGAGTGGATCTGCCAATTTCTCTTCCCAACCCCGCGCCGCCTGCTCCCCCCCGCTACGCCCACCCCACCCCACCCCACACTACCCCACACCACACCACACCACACCACACCATACCATCACATTCCACCCCTCCCCTTCCCCCCCGCCACCGTTCCCTCCCCGCCACCTTTACCGCCATCCCACCCCTCCCCCCCTGCTACTCCCAGCCTCCCGTACCCCCGCTGATTCCAAGGACCACGGCCATGCATGACAAAATTTCACCCCTCTCCCCCCACCCCCCCATCCCCTCTCACCGTGTGGTACATGCCGCACGCCACGCTCATAACTCCCACTCCCTCGAAACACGCCAACGATGTGGGGACAGAGCGGTTTGTCCCCTTGTCTCCGTGTCCCAGCTGTCCGTAATCGTTTCCCCCAAAAGTCCAAGTTCGATTGTCCTCAGTGACCACTACCGAATGCCGGTATGAGCACGCCACCTCAAGATGAGTACACGGCGGCAAGGGTAAGAAAGAAATGACGATTAACATGTGTGGCGGGGGAGGGAAGGGGGAAGGGGGGTGGAGAGGGGGAAGGGGAACGGGGTTTGGTGGGGAGGGGGATGGCAAATGTGGTGGAGGGGGAGGAGAGGTTGAGGAGAGTGGGAAGGGGGACGGAGAGGGAGAGGGAGTGGGGGAGGGGGGGCGGGAGCAGGTAGAGAGAGGAGGAGGGAGAGAACGAGGGAGGGGAAGCGGAAGGGAGAGGGCGCACTCATTTGTTGCTTGCCTTAGTCATTTGGCCATAGACCGCGCACGAGCCAGAGCACAGGGGAGGAACCAAGAACGACAGGTTTCCCAGCACGCACATACAGGTGCACTAACGGGCATACACGCGCACAAAACACGCAAACACGCACAATTACACACATATACGCACAATCACACACAATACACGAACATACGGGTGCTTACACTTACATGCACGCGCACGCGCGAAGGCTACGATAAAACCCCCATCACCTTGGACACTCGGAGGCCGGCAAGGTGGCCGACCAGTTTCGGTGAGCAGATACTCCTCCCCGCGTGCCCGTGCCCCAGTTGGCCCCTAAGAGGATAATCCGGTCCGAAGAGATGAAGCAAAACCATGGTCGTCGGTTATCACCGGCCAGCCAGTCGAGAAAAATGGCCGCCCATCCACAGAAGGCGTGTAGGTTTAGGCGGCAGGGCGGGCGGGGATGGCGGATGGGGGAGGGAGGAGGGGACTGCGGTTTTTATCGACTGCTGTTTGGTATTGGACTGCGGTTTTCGCAGACCGTTGTTTTCGCAAAAGACTCCGGTTAGACCGATGGGTATGGTTAAACAATGCAGTCATAAAATGCGAATCCAAGACTGGATTTAGCTGAAATATCCGATGCACAGTGGTATAAGAGGAAATGAGGCAAAAAAATGCCGACCAGTATTTTGAAATGGCCGAAATGCTGCCTTTTTGTTCGAATCCCAAGGGTGCATTCGATTGCCAAAATGCCCATCAAAATCCCCAAGAAGTTACCCCGCCTTCACAAACCACCAGCACCAGCGGAGGGCATCGAGAACCTCAGCCGCGTGCGTGGGTGACAGTCGAGTATGTCCCATGACGATAGCTCAACGATGGCAGCAGTCCTGTCCGCCGCAGCAGCCACCTTGGCCAACTTGCAGACGATGAGGGAGGGCATGGCTGCAACGTTTGCTGAAGAGCCGGGGTTGGGTGGTTCGGGCGCGGCAGGACAGGAGGCGGATGATGATGGGAGCTAGGTTTGGAGAGCGAGTTCCCTACTGGTGCACGCGACGCCGCACAACGGGACTGCGTTCCCTTCACACTGAAGGTACGGTTGCCTTTGTAGCTGGGTCCCGTTGACAACTCCGTGTGCTTCTTCTGTGTCATCAAGCAGCTTGAAGCAGTAGCAGCCCCATGGTCGAATTTTGGAATATATTTGGACCCTCATGCATATTTTGACTGCTGCTTGTACTCTATACCTGGTATAATAACGATTTTTGGGCTCGCGGCTGCTGCTTGTACTCTATACCTGGTATAATAACGATTTTTGGGCTCGCGGCTGCTGCTTGTACTCTATACCTGGTATAATAACTTTTTTCGGGCTCTCGTCTGCTGCTTGTACTCTTTACTTTTTTGGCGCCGATCTCTTTGCAGCTCACCGCTGCTCACGCCAAGGGGAGTGCCTGGTACACCTTCAGCGCTTCTTGAGACATCAGTCTGCCACCAAACTTTTTGCTCACTCGTGTGAGCGCCCACATAAAATCCCCTGAGAGCTCCACCGGGAGCACGGGAACCTGGGACGTGTATGCAGTCCTGCTCGCCATCTTTGGAGTTGTTTGACGATCGCGAGTAGGTGCCCAGTTGGTACTTGGTGGAGTTTCTGGACTGTATGCTGACCCCTCGTACACAAGCCTTCGTAGTTTTATAAGAACCAAAAGCATTTGTCCACTCTGGGATTTCTGTGTATTATACCAACGTCCAGCAAATCTCTCTTCGAGAAAAT
The DNA here is from genome assembly GCA_012845835.1 of Undaria pinnatifida. Lineage (NCBI taxonomy): Eukaryota > Phaeophyceae > Laminariales > Alariaceae > Undaria > Undaria pinnatifida. Next base: position 6,842,488 of record JABAKD010000014.1, read on the forward strand.
AATGCCAGGCGGCGAAACAAAATGCAGGTCATCATTCGCATTCGCATTTCCTGCCATACCCATCGGTCTTATGGCAGACTGGCGTTGGAGTGCTTACTGTACGTGTGCACACCGGAAAACTCCAATGTCAAAAACGCCCTCCAGGCCCACGTGCCATTGCAGCCGCGAGTCTGAAGGCCCCCTGCTTACTGTACGCCAGCTAGAGCTGGATTGCGAATACAATTGAGTCAAATGGACACACGACAAGTACGAAAACGCGAAATGTATGAAAATACTTGGAAGTGTGGCGAACCTAAAGCTTTACCTTTCCCTAAAGCTTTACCTTTCCCCGTCCACTGGAGGATTAAAAACAAAAAAGTACGTGTGCACACCGCCAAACTCCCGCACTTGAAAAAAAAAAACGATCACGACCCACGAGCAATTGCACCCAAACGTCTGCAGCTTCCTGCTTTGCTGTTTGTGTGCAACATCAAAATTCAAACATAGTGGGAACTCAAAAGGATGGGGCAAGATCTAGAATTCAAACTAAAAAAATAAATAAGAACGCTAAGTACTCACGAGCCATTGCAGCCGCAAGCCTGAAGCTCCCCATCCGCCGTAACGACAAGAAGGTGCTCACAACCATTGCCGGAGTTGACCAGGGTGACGCGACCAGCGGGTCGAAAGCTGGGCTCTTCGAGAGACACCTGGGTACGAGGGTTTTCCGGCATGTTTTTCGGACGGGAAGGCGAGCGTGCGGGGGGATAGGCGGGGGGGGGGGGGGGGGGCTCCAAACTCGTGCCAAGAAAAAATTGTGGTACTTTTATCTGGTACCAGGTACCAGGTATGATGTAAAACAATAGTCGAAAATCGCAGTGTGCCTTTTCTTTATCTGTAGGGTCTATTTAAAACAAATACCCGAAATACTTTTGCACGTTATCTGGTGTGTGTTGTGTACCACGACTGGTAAAGCGGCCTCGGCGAGCGGGGTGGTGGTGTGACGCTTTGCTTGAGTCTTAGGGGGGTGTACTCGATATTCATGTATGGCCGTAATCGTATGACAACAGCTATTAGACCCTCGTATTCCTACATGCCGGGACGGAGCATGTCGAGTTTTCACCGACCAGGCAGACATTGCTTGCACCAAGCGCGGAGCCCAGTGACATGTTCGGCGAGTCGCATGAAGAGTGAGCTGTATCCTACTAAGACCGCTTGTTACTTGAGTCTTAGGGGGGAGAGGAATCCACACAAAAAAAAATGGGCGTAAAAACAGCTGGAGAGAGCGTTTTTCACGCGTCAAGAGGCGTGAACATGGAACACCAAAACAAACACGAAGCTTGCGTCTTAAAATGAAAAAAATCATAGCTCGCTAAGAACATCGGGCTCGAGCCTCTTACTACCTAAACGTAGAACGGCTCTGGGCGTACATGGACGTAAAACATAAAATATATTTTCGTATTTCATGCAGATAACCCAACGGTTCGAATACTTCCGCTCGCAGTTGTATATCAAAAGGCCCTTGAAACGGTGGTACAGGAGTGATAACTCGAAAACATTCTCCAAGAGGTTGTCGGTTTGCGCGTCGGAGAAATCGGAACGGTTGTGATCGTGTGCTCCCAGGTGCTAGTACGTGCCAAGGGAAGGGGCCCGGAGATCAACGCTAGCCGGAGAGATTTGTCCAACCCAAAAATGAATACTTTGGTGGTCATATAGAACAACCGGATTTCCTTTATTTTTCGTTTTGTTCAATTCTTATTCATTGTCTAGCTTGCTTTTGTGTGCGTGCTTTTCGTACACGGTGAGTTGGCATTTTTCCATTTGCCATTCCTCGATTCGTTTGCGACCATTTTGTCTCAATGTTTCGTATGTGTCTCACAGTCTGTGGCCACATAATGCGTGTACCTGAGAGGACGAAGAATCAGGACGGGGTCTCTGGGTGGGCTGATATCGTTGGGTAGGTCGTACGGTGTAACGTTATCACAACTCACACACTAGCCTCCATAGCCAAATCAGAGATGAACACCTCCGAACCTTCGAGAAGGAAGGCACCCTCTCCGGAACCACACCCTCGATTTCTCCTATCCCGCATTGTCCTTCGTCGTTGTTGCCGCAGGAGTACACCTTGTAGGGGGCAGTGGAGAGCGGGAGGGGGGTGAGAGGAGAGGGTTTGAGAGGGGAGAGGAGTGAAGACGGCGGCGGGGGGGGGGGGGGTGACGCTCTGATGGGCCAGGTTGGGCTGGAAGGCGTGCCGCGAGGAGGTAGGGGGGGGTGTAGCTGTCCAGGTGGGCTGGGCTGGGACGGGCTGGGCTGGGCGGGGTTGGAGATCCGTCTCGCAGATCGGAAGCTGAGACAGGGAATCGAACAGGAGCAACGTTGTTGCTGCGTACAAACTAAGACTCGTCATTCGGGTCGCATGCGTTTCGTGTTATCTGAGCGAGCCTTCTGCTACTGATGACATTCAAAGCTGCTACTGCTGTTGCTACTGCTACTATTTCAATACTGCTACTATTTCAATACGTCAGCATTCCCATTCCTCTATAACATCGTACCTTACACAAGTACTCCTGCTGCATTTTCTCCTGGTCTTGCTCCCAATCCTACTCTGCTATTTCATATCTGGTATTTTGCTATAAATAACACAACCCTACAACCACCACCACTACCATTACTTCTACGGCTACTACGGCTGCTACTACTACTACTACTACTTCGAGTGTGTACTACTACCACACCTGCTGTTGCCGCTACGGCTACTGTTCCAATTTAACGCGACAATAGCGCTATCACCACCACCACCACCACCACCACCAGTACCACCACCAACCACCACCACCACCACCACCACCACCACCATCCACCACCAACCACCACCAACCACCACCACCCCCCCTGCTGCTGCTATTGCAGCAAGCGGTGGTGTCTTCTCGCTCACCTCCCCAGTGTTGGTAAGGATAGCGGTGTGTTCGTTACCAGCGGTAACCAACACGACGTCCTTGCCCAGGCAGAAATCAGAGCGTGTCGGCGTCCGTCGTTCTATCGTGTCGCCCAGCCCCAGTTCTCCCGCCGTGTTCTGGCCGAACTGCAGCGGCGACAGAGCGAGCAGGAACAAGAAGGCTGTGTGTGCAGCTAGTTTAGGATCAAGCATTGAGCCATGGCACGGTTGGGGATGCAGTTTGTTTAGCCAGAATACGTTTGAACGACTGGCCTCAACTGAGGAAGTAGCTGATACTCAATACAATATCGTTGGAAACTAGGTTTGTTCGTTTTCTTCATGCCTTTCTGCACCCGGGTGCTGTTATGGGTGCTGTAGCCGGTTGCCGCAGACGCTTCTGCCACGCAGCGAGAATATCATACACGCATCATATGGAGCGTGCAGCGTGTATCGGCCAAAAAAGCCAAGATGTGCAAAATGAGAATACCTCATACCCGCGGGATAAACTTCTGGGAAATAAGCCATACCCAGGGTATGTCTAACGTGACAACGTCATGAACATCGATCGTCATGATCATCATGATGATCGTCGTCGTCATTTCTCCTGCAAACGAATCCTGTTAACAGTCTACATCGCCACGTCGTGCGTGCTCGAAACGTAGATGCAGTCCTGCAGCAGTTGTAGACGACCTGGTACACCACAGCAGCTGAGCAGCTGCTATACTGCTGATGCCTGTGCCGGTATTTCGTATCTGCGTGCTGCTGTAATTATGAACGAAGGAACTTTTTGTCACGGCAAGGTGGACAATACATGACGCCACATAGAAAGTGCTGTATATGGGGAAGATGCAGCATGGAATGCCAACGTGGTCTTGTACATAGGCACAGAGAACAGCAATACCTTTTCTACAACAACTGGGGCAGACCCACGCTTTTGCGCGATGCATCAAGGGCCCAAACACCATGACGCCGCCGTGGCTTATCAAAATACTGGAACCAAAGATGGCCCGTCAGCAAATATACATTTCCCACTTAATTCCCTATATAATACGGGGATCCGAATAAAAATGCGGCGGAACCTCCCTTGCATCGCCCATGGCTTTCTGCACAAAGTCAACCAGGAGACTCGACGCCGCCAGCGGGAAGGAGGGGAGCTAAGAGAACTGCCTTCTGGCACAATTTACATGCGTGGTTACGGCTAGTGTACCCTCGGCGTGCAATGTGCGCGACATCTTCCATGGCGAGCACGACAACAATTGAAGAGGAAATAGCATTTGCACCGAAAACAAAATTGAGTCGTACATACGCGTGCGAATTGGCGCAGTATGTCTAGCATGTGTCTGGGGCGCACACGCTGGGCTTCGCCGCGACAATTGGATGGTGCGTTGCATAGCCACCCACCACTCACCCCATAGAGCTCTCGCTCTTCTTCCTTGTCGTTGTCCACGTCCATCGCCAGCCAGAGTCAGGCATAGATACGCCAAAACACAAGTGATACATCGATCGATTCAACAAAGAGCTGCAAGTGAAAACCATTCTACTCCGAGTACATAACAAGGGGTATGCTTCCATGATTTTTTTTAAACACTAGCAAACGGCAAACGCTAAAGCTTTATTTTTCCCCATCCGCCGGAGGATGAAAAAAAAAAAAAAAAAAAAAAAAAAATCAAGTACCAGATTTTACCTTCTTGTGTACCGTACAATTTCTTTGAAAAGCAGCAGCAGCAGCAGCAGCAGCAGCACCGAGCTGTTTGGGGAACTGGGTGATACTGGGTACTACGAGCACTGTCTGCTTGCTGGGCTGTGTTTGTAGCGTGCTCGAACGAGCAAGCGATTAACGCCGAAAAATATCCTACCACGAACACTAAATCCAAGTTGTTTGACCCCAAACACGTGCGTGCTGTCCTTTTACCACCGCAAAAAAAAATCCTGCAAGTGCACTCTAATTCCAAATACGTGCTGTGCTCCCAAAGGATGTAAGTGCAATTACAAGGGGGTTAAATCTCGTTGTAGGCCGCTGGGGCCGAACTACAGAAGTACGCTAGTTTACCGGCACTCTCATAAGAAAGAGTCCCGCAAGAGCGACGCGCCCTGGGCTATGTGCAGGAGCGGCCTCTGCTCATTTATATCATACTGCTGTGCTGATCGTTTGTCTTGTTGGTCGAAGCTGGTATTTCGCCCCCCCCCATTATTTTTGCGAAACTCCATCAAAACACGCGGCGTGGCCGCGTGACTGACCCTGCCGACCTCGAGCCCCCCAAAACATTGGGATTATAGGCGGGGTTAGGGTTGGGGTTAGGGTTAGGGTTCCGCGAGGCAGTGGTCGATTGGTCTCGGAACAACGCGCGAGGTCGAAACTGACCTGTTTCGACCTGCACAGCTTGTGTGCAGGCCGCTCCTGCACGAAGGGCGGAGCCATAAGAGCCTGAAAAATACGAGGAAACAAGAAATTCGACAGCTAACAGGGTAAAATAAAAGTTCAGGATGGATTTTTTCTTTAGGATGGGATTTTTTTTTTTTGGTCGAGAAATCGTTTAAAACATTTTCGACCGAGGGTTCCCGACCGAACATATTTTGCCCACTATCTACTAGTTGTTACAACAACAACAACAACAACAACAACGACAACAACAACAACAACAACAACAACAACAACAACAACAACAACAACAACGACAACAACAACAACAACAACAACAACAACAATAACAGCAGCAACAACAACAACAACAACAACGACAACAACAACAACAACAACAATAACAGCAGCAGCAACAACAACAACAACAACAACAACAACAACAACAACAACAACAACAACAACAACAACAACAACAACAACAACAACAACAACAACAACAACAACAACAACAACAACAACAACAACAACAACAACAACAACAGCTGTTATAATACCAGGAGAGCACAAAAAGAAAATTTGCCGACGCAAGTGATTTTTTTTCCAGGAGCCAGACAGGGGAGGTTACTAAAACCATCGAGTAGAAAAGTTGTGAAAAAACGTCGTTTATCGATTCGAACAAAGATCACAACGAGCTCACCGATCGTTTTCCGTTTTGACTTTTCTAGGAATGTGGCTACGTTTTCTCTTTTTTGTGTGCTTCACCCTGATTATACTGAAGTATTATTGATCTCAAGATACACTGAGCAGAGCAATACGGCGTGGACTCTTTTCTGCCCGCGTGTATATTTTGATATTTTTGCGCCATGTCAAAACCTTTACGCGTCCAGGTCAACTCGCGTGTGACGAGAGAGTGTTTACGGTCGGCGACGTCTGGACAGGCCGTGGTCACGGGTGTCTTTCCTTCTTCCCCCCGATACATGTTTTTTTCTTAGGTTTGATGTTTGTCGGTCAACGAGCACCGACTGCTAGGCAGATTGCGTGAAGAGGTGGGTGCGGTGGCGGACGGGGGGGCGGGGGTGCCCTTGGACAGCTGCATAGGGCACAGCTGAAGATGTCACATTGATCTTTCAAGCTCGAAGCCACTATAATAGCGTAAACAGGAACGAGCGTAAGCGTAAATATGAAACCTAATGCAACAGCTATTAGAGCATGGTACTATGTTGGATATCCTCCAATGTGGAGCTTGAGCTTCGATCACTCGTAAAGAAACATCCCCACAGAGTTGTAGGGCCTGGTTGAGGGGTAGGGATGGAGGCAGTGTGTCGGAAGCTTTGTGCGTGCGTCTCGGTTACTTTCAGCTGTTTTTGCTGCTGGTTGCAAAAGCAAAATCCAGTCTGCGAATTTCAAACTGACGCTCACGGTGGTTGGGTGGGTGGTCGGGCGGGCAAGTGGGCAGGTGAATGCGGAAGGAAAGGTGAAGGTGGGCCTTGGGGGGGGGGGGGGTATGTGAGTGGGCTACGGGGATCGGTGGGTGCGAACCGGTAGGTGGACGTCGGTGGATGGGTGGTGGGCCTGACGAGTGATGCTTGTACCGCGCACCCTGTGTTCCTTTCGTAGCTCAGACCGGAAGACAAAATCGTGCGTTGGAGGTTGTCCTTATGCTTTGATAAAACCCATTGGTATTTTAGTATGTCCACACCGAACGAATATAGGCAATGAATCCTGCTGCGATATGTATAGCAAAAACAAATAAAACTCGAAGCAGATTTAGCTAGCTGCCGAAGAGCTACGTAACACAAGAAAAGGACAACGCCATTTCACGCATTGCATAGTATGAGCAGTACGGTGAAGGCCGCGATTTAAGAGAGCTCTTTTTACACGAGAAAATCGCGGGCTTGACGTAAATCAAACTCGCGAGGCACACGGCACTGTGCACCCACGTTGACTAGTGTCGTAACCTATACCAGGCTGTTAATAGTAGTTGGTGAATGTACAATTGAGAGGTCCTCACACAGTAGGGGTTGCAGTTTTGGGGTTGAACGTTTTTTTTCTGGCCGATGAAAATTCTCATACAAGGAACTGCCGGGGTTGTTCTGATGCTTTTGACTGGTTCTACGATAGCCCCTCCCGAAACTCTAGCGATTTTCTTTAACGGACATTTCATGGCTACTCGACACAAAGAAGGGTAATACATTGATAAAATATAAATATATCCATACATTTTCTTGTGTGCAAAGGTCTAACGATCAACGACATCGGGGTGTCGAGGGACACCCGTATTTTCAGGACATACGACCGGGGGCGCTGGTTTTGAAACCGGTGATTTCGTTAAAGAATATAGTTGGGGGGGCTACCGTAGAACGACTCTTATACGAGTATGTTTGTTTTAGGACGGGCGCACAGAAGTGTTGGTCGGACTGTGCGCGAGAGATGCTTTCGAGAGTCATCCCACGATATGGGTTGCAGTTATAGCGCCTAAACGTCCCAGGCCAATTGAGTTCCTTCTGTGAGGACCTACCGGTTAGTGAAAAAAAATCACGAGTGCATTTTTGTTCAGGACTACAAGGCATAGAAGCTTGGCCGAGTTGTGCGAACGAACGCCTTCGAAGTCATTTTTCGGGTGAGATATTGAGCCCCTCGTGTGAGGACCTCAGGGACTCATGCTGCATGCACCCCTAACTAGCGTGGGATGGCTCCCGAGCCATGTTTGGGGTGAGATGTGTTCGCCTCCTCACTTTAGGAGCGCAAAAAACTGTTAGAATCTGGTTCATTCCTACCCCGTGGGATTAGTCCGAGAGTGCTCAGCACTTAAGACAGGCTTATTCCACTTGTACACCCTCCTCTCTTGGGCCTTAGCCCCCCTTGAATACTCTAGCGAAGCTTGAGTCCATTTCGATAGTTTTTACCGTTGTTCCTGGTTCGTAATATTGTGTGGAAAATTATCTCGGACCACGAGTGAGTGAGTACGTGTTGGTCGTGATAAAGGGAGACGAGAAGGGAAACAAGAAATTAGGCGCTCAACTGCTGTTGCGCCCCTCACAAATGGAAAAAAAAACAGGACTCAATTTAGAGACTGGAACTATACCACATTCCTTACGGAAAACTCCGTAATTCTGCAACACATACCCTGCCGTCTTGGAACAATAAACTAACGTGGCAGGGTGCAAGCATGTACCTTTGTGCTATCACTAGAGCTCACCAAAACGGCAGATAATTTCATGTCGATTTAGATGCGTGACCACGTCGCTGAAAGTTGGATTTGTGCTTCCAAGGCTTGGTATGCACAACTTTTTATTTAACTTGGAGCCTGGTGTTTTTACACCGGCGAAATTTTCAGCGAAACTACTGTGCTCAAACTTGAAAAAAACTGTGCAAGACGCGTGCTACGATAGAGGTGCGCTCCCATTTTTTTTCTGAGGTTCCTCAATTCGGGAGCTTAAGACCTCTCCCAAAAAACTGATTTTGGAGAAAAATACAGCTGCTACCCGATAACAACCCCCACACGGCCTACAAGTAGCAAGTTCACAACGAGCGTCATGCAAAAAAAATGTCCTATTTCCGACGATTTTGGGTTAAGGAGCCCCGTCATTCAGGAAATTTTCAGACAAAAAGTGCTACTTTTGTCGTAACACGGGTCGCAAAAAAATTATGGAAGCACAAATCCAACTTTCAGCGCGACGTGGTCGCGGCCCTAAATCGACCTGAAAATATCTGCCGTTTTGGTGAGCTCTAGTGATAGCACTAAGGTACGCGCATGTACCCTGCAAAATGTAATTGCCTAAGCACAGCAGGGTGTGTTGCAGACTTACGGAGTTGGCCTAAGGAGTGTAGGTGTGGTTCCAGCCTATCAAATGAGTCCCGATTTTGAAGAATTCGGGAATTTTGTGAGGGTGCAACACAGGTGCATTAGAGACTATACTAGTAAAGAGAGGGAATTGGATGCTAAATGCCCGTAAAAAATAGCAAAGTAAACATGTACGAAACCCACTGAGAAATTAACACCAATACGTGAAAAAAAGATAATAGATAGGTTTTGCATAGGCTTATAAAGGGGCAGCCTACATGTTAAATCCAAGTTGTTTTTCAGAACCGATACACTATCAGGTACCTGGTATGTATCAAGTGCGTCGTCGGTGGGGTAAACTGGTGCCAAGAGTTTGTTTTGGCGCGAGTAGCGAACTTACCACCGTGTCGGGTGCCGGTATCGAGGCCTTGGCGAAGTTACCGAAGGATATCAAGTTAATACCGTTATTATCGAGCTGCCGGGTACCGGTATCGAATTCAAACTTAGACTACCCGAGTGTCGGGTACCAGGATCGATCCCGTGCCGAGAAAATACACGTACGCCCGGTATTGTGGCCGAGGGTATTCTGTTCTGGTACCTGGGGTACCAGTATCAACGTTATACAGAACTTGCCGAAGTGTTAGGTACGGTATCAAGGCCGCAGCGAAGCTCCCAAATTGTCGGCTACAGGTGTCGAGTTTTAACCGAGCTTGCTGAAGTGTTGGATACCGGTATCGAGCTAGTAGTACCGAAATTACCGAAGTGTCGAGTACCGGTATCGAGGGAGGACAAACGGTAGTATCCAATACCACATGTCAACATGTATTTCGTACTATACACAAAAAGCAAACTTGCAGTTGTTAATATAGACATAATTTGCACCGAGGGTTTCACATTGTCGGCGGGTAAAATGAAACAACTATCAAAATTTCTGCTTGGTGGGGGCGAAATATAACCAAAACACAACAATTAAAACTCCAAATACGGCACGTTTCCTATGCACAATTCATCCGCCAAACTCGTGCACAGCTTCTCACAACAGTATTTGAAGAAATGCAATTGGGTACCACTAACCACCCATATACCTGCCCCCGTTATGGGCTCAGCGCTTCGAACGCCTCCACTGGAAAAAAAAGCCTTCTATAATCTCGTATGCCAACAACAACAGCAAAACAAAAAGCATCAGTACCAGTCAGTCAGTTTCCTCTTCATATCATACTGCCCCTCTTGTATCCTTGTCGTGTTTTTGATCGCGTTCAGCTCGGCCCGAGGAAGGTTAAGGATAACGAAACCCTCCCTGGCTTCTCCAACCGGGGCCACGTGGAGGCATCGATCTTTCCCGGTCACCACAACCTTTCCGATCGGAATGGAAGCGGGACAAATGCCGTCACCTCTAGAAGACACGCGTCCGTGCCTCCGTTAGCGATGATATCCATTCGTCTCTACCTACCTACCAAACAAATTACACATTGCCCTACTTTACCCTACCCCCCGAAGAAAACACTCGTCCATGCTCTCTTAGGAAAAAAAACTGCCATTCGCATTTACCTACGCACGAAGCACTTACCCTGCCCTCACCGCCCCCCCTAAAAAGCATCGCTCATTTCCACGTACGTGCGAAAACCTTCCCTACCTTACCCCCCAAGAATCTCGTTTGTATCTATAGTACTTACGTACAAAACCATTAGACTATAGAAAAAACTTACCCGTGTATTACACCACAAGTACTAACAACCCTGATAAAACCATCCGCCATGTACATGCTACAGCAGTACAGTAGAAAGTGCAATGGTTTAAAAGATATATATAGTCTATACCTGGTATTGGATTTTGCTTTACCACCTACCTACAGTAGTACACAAGTAAGTACCCTATTACTACTTTAATAAGGTAGACCAAACCGGTACACTACTACTACCTAATAAACACTAACTAATGAGAGGGTATTAATACATCAAAGTGTTCAGATAATTATTGGTACGTATGTCAATTGGTTATACGTGACAGGTAGCATAATACAATGTCATTTTATTTTATGTGAGGTTTTGATTTATGAATCTTACTAAAGGCGGGCGATCGATCTAGTACGCAGCTTGCAAAGATGAGGATCGACCCTAAGGTCGTCAAATACACAGCTGACGTCGTGTCAATATTTTTGTTAAAAGTACCTACCCGACCCCCCCTAGAAAATGCTATTCGTCTCTAACTACAAAAATCTTACCCTACATCGTCCCGTCCCCCCAAGAAAACACGCGTCCGTGCTCTCATAGCCAATCGTATCTACCTAACCACAAACAAACAAACCCTACCTTACCCCCCCCCCAGCTACGGTCTACGCCCCCCCCCCCCCTCCCGCCCCCCGTATACATGGAAGCCAAACCACAGCAACGTCTACAACCAAACGCGCTAGAATAACTCCCCAATGAGTACCCCCCCCCAAAGGTTTATCGTACAGGTTCCCCACCGACCCCGACCGACAATCACTGCGGAATCTCCCCCGAGTTTTTTATGCTTCAAGTCTAGGAAAATGGGAGGGGACCGCAGCGATCGATTGTTCGAGTGATCCGTACCAATCAGATATCGACCTCGTTATAACTGTATGTGAATCATGGGGGGCCCCCGCATGCACGATATATAGCCGATTCTTCATATTTGGATACATACAGTAGTACAGTAGTCGTGGTCCCTCTATAGTGCGGTGCATTGCCAGCCGACAATACCCGCACTAAAGTGGGACCCCGAGCTATCCCGGTATAGTGCGGCATAGCATAGTACTCTGTAGGACGAGGTCATGCCACGCGATGTTCACCGCACTAAACTGGGACCTCGCACTAAAGGGTACAGTACCGCACTAACGCGGGACCATGGCTGTACATATACCAGGTACATACCATACGTAAAGCGCAGAAATCATGTGCGCTGGATCAGATAGTCGGCCGGAGGCCGGAAGAGGGAACCTATATGCACCAGGGAGGGAATACAGTGAGAGGATTCTACGAGGTAGTGGACGTTGCTACGGTTCGGGGCCCGTGTACACGGGGGGGAGGGGGGGGTTGTATCGACCCCTACCTATAACAATGCCTATTTGTATACTACGAGTGCACCCTACCAACCAATAGACAATGTACGTAAAGCGCCCCCCCCAAATTCCTCGTCTCACCTTGATGTCGCCCATGATGCCGTCTGTAGACAATCTTGTGCACGAAACACCACCACACTACTTGTATATCAGTACTATGCAAATCTACCGACTCTCTTTCTTTTTAAGTTGCACTTTTTACGTGTACACAGATAGTACCATGCAAACCTACGGAGCCTCTCTATGCTTGGTTTCCTTTTATTTGTCTTTTTGTTTTCTTTCTTTTTTATGTAAGTTTTTTTTCTTCACATATATACTATACATCTTCTTCACTAATAGATCTACCCTATACCAGCTCGGAGCTCTGCTTCTCCCACTTTCACCTTTAAGCTCTTAGCTCTGCTGACATGGGCCGTACGGTTGGCGAAAGGCCTTCCTGGGCTGCTTCGCGTCCTCCGCGCTACGTAATCTACAACTCCCAAACAGCTCTTCTCGGAACGCATATCGGTTTTTCTCTTGGAATGTTTCTCTAAACGTGTTGTTTGTATTTTCTCTGATTTTTTTTTGGAACGCTTCTTGTATTTGTTGTCGGAATTTTTCTCGGATTTTTCTTTGGGATATTTGTCGAAAGTGGAATATTTATCGGATTTTGTGTCGGACATTTTGTCGAAACGCTTCTCCGAATGCATTTCGCATTTTTTCTCGAGGCATTTCTCGGATTTTTCCCCGGGCTTTTTCTCCATTTTCTTCCCGCAATTTTTCTCGGAAACGCTTCTCGGAACTATCTTTTGAACAATTCGTTACTTTGATAGGCGGAACTACCAATGTGACCGGGGCGTCTTCTACTACTTCTGCTACCCTTGACAATACAACCTGGGAGTCACCCCTTTGCGACGAGAAGGTGACAGACCGGACGATAACAGGTTCCTCCTCCTCCTCTTCTCTCTCGCTCTTCTCAGCGTTGGAACTGTTGTCGTCGCAGTCTCGGCCGGGCATACCGTGGGGGAGGAAGACGTCTCGTACGCCAGCCCTGCTTTCAAGGGGAGAGAGAGGGACGGCCGAGAGGGACGGAGAGGGAGGGAGGGGGCAAAGGGAACTGGGGAGACGGGGGCGGGGGAGGAGGGGGGGAGGGGAGGGAAGAGGGATTAGAAACGTTAAGCAAAACGAAAAACGAAAACGAAAGAGGGTTCCATTAAAAAACAATGCGAGAAAACTAGCAGTGACGTCGACTAGCCATGTTCGCGAACAGTTTTTGTTTTTTGGGGTGGAAGGCGCAGAAAAAATAAATAAAGGTTCGCTTGAAATTGAGAATACGAGAGAACTATGTATGAAAAATTGTTCCTCCAAAGCGGAATACGAGAAACTGAAAGCGACTATTGGCTAGCCATGTTCCAAACAGAGGGGAGGGGGTCAATACAGTAACAAACAGAAAAATGGGTGGTAGCTTGCAAAAGGAAATACGGGAAAACCAAAAAAATAGTTAATATCGATATCGATTATCCGTGCTTGACAAGACGTGGAGAGGGTAAAAAACAGTAATTATGTAAAAATGTAGCAGTGCCACACACACTGACGTTTTTCGATTCAACCTATTAACGTCGATCGAGCGTTTCTCATACGAAACATTTACCGCGTTGGAAGGAATGGGGGGGGGTCAGTCTCGAGCAAATCAAAAGTGCAAAAGAAAAACTACAGACTAAGACGGAATATTGCTGCGGTAGTCGATTTTTGCAGTATCAAAGTATAGCATGGTATTGTCGTGCTGGCCGTCCAACAATGATTGTCATAAACAGCTATTGCACAGAAAGAACAAACCCGTCCGGCGGAACAGATAGTCTATTTGTGCGTTTTTTGTATAATATACTAGATTGACTGTGTGTTACTTTTCATTCGCTACAGCAGCCAGGAAGGTATAACTCGATTATACGAGGTACCCCGCAAGATTTCTTCATTCGCACTTACTTTCACTTATCACGAATACCGCATATTGGTTGTGCTAATAATGGCCACAACTCATCGCGCTGTACGTACAACGCATGAAAGACAAGAAATGCTGCATAATACTTACCCTCTCCCTGCGACCGATGCTTCAAACATTCCCATGGGGCCACGCTGCTGGTCGACGATGTCCATGTCATCAAGGTCAACATCACGGCCATCATCATCATCATCTGCTGTCACAGGACCTGAATAATAAGAATAAAGAGGGGAGGGGGAAAACAGGAAGGGGGGAGGGAGGAGAGGGGGAAGGGCAGGAATGGGGGGAGCAGAAAGGAGGGAGGGGAGGGGGGTGATGGGAGGTATCAACTTTGGAGGGAAAGCGCTGAAGTTTCTATCATATACTCAGCAATGGAACAACTGTGGAGTAAACAATACCAGGTGCCAAGTACACGGTTGACGGTACTCGCCAAACATCAAACCCATATCGATGTCGCTTGTGGAAATACTTCATCATCTATGTGTACCGGCGGCAATGAGCATGACCTGGGACGGGTACAGGACTAAAGCTAACATTAGTTCAAGAGGTTCAAAACGAAATCCAGTGAACACAACAAAGAAAAAGACAAAACGACACACCATACCAGGCCCCCAGAGGTAATAATTGATTGGAAAAAATGCAGGACGATGATTACACGACGAAAGGATGAATTAGTTTTGTGTAATAAAAAAGGACGTTTTGTGGATCAATTTTACTATGGTTGTTTTTGGGATCAATATTTACTATGGTTATAAAGTAACCCCCTGAAAAACACTTTTTGGATATTTCCACTCGGCTTTAGGCTACCGCCCCTGTTCAGGGAAAAAATGATATTTATTTCACTTGATTCTAGAGTACCCCCCCGTCAAGGAAAATACATCTGCGGAGTACCAAATTGTTTTCATGTAATGCACGCTGATGTACGCACGCAAAATCCACGTTCCGCAAAACAATTAACCTGTGTACGGCCAGACGCAACAACACTAGTTCAAAATATCAAACTCCAAGAGCCAAATATTACGACACACACCGCGCAAACACCACCACACTTCAGCCAGCATCCCACCGATGATAAATCACTCACCCGCTCGGCACGATGGCTTTTCGACCACCAACCCTGCACAACTGTTACGGATGCCGAAGACCATGTCCATGCCGCCGCCACCGCCACCGCCATCATCCTCCGTCACAGCGCCCGGAGTGCAGGGAACCTCGAAGGACATCTCCTCCCCCTCCTCCTCCGCGGCGGCGCTACAGATCTCGCTGGCGAGGTCGTGGGTGCGCGTGCTGAAGTCGATGCAGTATCTTGCTGATACACCGCCGCTGATGCTGACGCCGATGCTGGCGTCGTGGATGCTGATGCTGACGGTGTGGACGATGATGCTGACGGCGATGGCGTGCTGTCAAGTTCCACGACGCCACAAGCACTCGGCGTTGGCGGCGTGCTGCCAAGGTCCTCCACGGTCTTAGCACTCCACGGCACCCTAGCCAACTCTTCGCACAGGTCCTCAATGGCGAAGTCGAGCGAGATGCACTCATCATCGAAGTCCTCCTGGTATTCCTTGCGGATCTTGGCGAGCTTAACGATGGCGGGGGCAGCCGCAGTCTGCATAATGCCTCCATCCTCGAAAGGATCGCCGCCCGCCAGATAGGACTCAATCACCACGCCGCAAATTGCTTTGGCCCCCCACTTGAACACCTTGAGGCCTACCTCAGGCTTGTTTGGCGGGCAGAGGCCTACAGCGGTCGGGAGGTGGGGAGGCATTCGGTCGGGGTAAGCTCTGGTGGAGGCCCGGCCGGCTCGAGTTCGACCGTGGCGGAGGAGAGGTCGACGAACTCGAAGGAAACCGCGCTGGTGTATTTTGGTTCTTCAAAATCGCTCGCGTCGTCGATTACATGGTAGTACTCGACTTCGTCAACGTCGCTCGAGGAATCGAACTCGTTCGAGTGTCGCGTAGTCGGGTTCGTAAACGTCGCTCGAGCCATCGAAGCCGTTCGAGTTGTCGTAGTAGTCGGATTCGTAAACGTCGCTCGAGCCATCGAAGTCGCTGTCATCATCATCATCATCTCGAGAAAATCCGCAGACACCACCATCATCACCGTCAAGAGCTTCATCATCGCCATCGTAGGAGTCGGAGGAGATGTCGGAAGCGCACTCGTCAAGATCATCATCGCCATCGTCGCAACAAGAGTCAGCGGAGATGTCAGGAGCCCCACCCTCCCAGCCCTCACCATCATCGCAAGAAGACCCAGCGGAGGTTTCAGAAGCACCACCATCGCCAAGATCATCAACGCAAAACGAGTCGTCAGAGATATCGGACGCACGCTCGCCCAACTGCTGCCATCATCGAAGGAGGCGTGGTCGGGCTCGAGATCACCATGGCCGTTGGACTCGTAGTCGCTTATGGTACACTCATGGTTGATGGAGTCGTCGCTGATGGTGGTCTCGTGTCGTCGTTGTCGCTCGAGGTGTCGGATGCGTCGCTGATGGTGCTCTCGTGGTCGTCGTTGTCGCTCGAGGTGTCGGATGCGTCCGTGTAGTGTACATCCTCAGCTTCGACAGTGCAGCACTCGTCGTCGCTGATGATGCTTTCGGCATGGTAGCCGTCGCCGATGGTGCTCTCGTTGTCGCCGTCAACACCGATGACGTTCTCGTCGTGAGAATCGTGACTGATGGTGCTCTCGTCGTCCGAGTCGTCGTTGGAGATGTCGGATACGCCCGAGTACGAGCAGCGCCTGCGGTATGGGTACGAGGGTCGCAGGTTGGAAGGGCCAAACAATTGATCAGATTCATAGACGATGGATGCGAGGGCTCGCGCAGACTCTGCTACTAACTCGTTTGTTTGCAGCCGTCATGCTGTGGATTGCTTCCAACACTACGTGTACGTAGTACTTACAGAGAGGCATGCCACCTAGAGAACGAAAGAAGCCACGGGGGGCTGCGGCGCCAAGTGATCAGATCGTCTACCACACAGCAGTCTGGACTGAACGGCATGCCGACGAACACAGCACCCACACATCTATTTTGCAAACTGCTCTTGAAATGCCCCAACTGCCAATGTCGCTGTCATGACAGAACACAGAACAGCACAGCAGGGCTGCCAATCGTCTTGCCTGTACTTTTGCAGGTCAGATGATGAGCCCTCGAACTCCTCTGGTGCAGTGCTGCTGATGCTGGTGCTGCTGGTGCAGCCGGCAGGGGCGAGCTCGGCTTGGGTTGCTACCGAAGTGTCGCTCTGCTGTTGTTGGGTAGTCTCGGCGGGTTGCTGCAGCCCGGCTTTGAAAACAAACAGAAAAGGTCTAGCCTCGCCGATGAAGGCAGCGCTGCTAGTTGCGGATGATGAACCCTCGGACTCCTCTGACGCTGTGCTGCTTGTGCCGGTGCTGCCGATGCAGCTGGCAGGAGCGAGCTCGGCTTGGGTCGCCTCTGAAGTGTCGCTCTGCTGGAGTTGGGTAGTCTGTTCGGGTTGCTGTATCCCGGCCTTGAAAACAAACAGAAAAGGTCTAGCCTCGCTGATGAAGGCAGCGTTGCTAGTTGCGGATGTCGACGTCATTGCCGCGGCGCGAAAGGAAGAATCGCAGAACAACCGGGGGACGTCAAGTAGTAGAGCGCGTGCGAAAATCTCTAAAGCCTTCTCCTTTGCCAGGTGGATTGGCACGGGGTATCGATCGAGTTGTGGTCACGTAGAACGCGCGAGCTGGTGCCCACGTGATCAGGACCCACATGGTTTCCACGGCCAAAACGCCAAAACGTTGGAACTCCTCGTTTCTCTCGCAGATGTTCCCGCTCACCCATCATTTTTGCTTTTGGGCCAATCACATTGCTGGGTTTTGTAGAAAATATATATAGCTTCGCGCCCATTGGTTTGTCGCAGATCGTGAATTCGACAACATTAACATTTTTGAGAAAAAAATGCAAACAAAACAACAAAACAGCAGCAGGGGCAACGCACATATTGGCGCATACAACACACATACATCTAGACACGTGCATGGTATATGGTAGGGAGTCATATCGTCGCTTTTCAATACTGTAACTGGTATGTTAGGAGCATTTCATGACGTTATATTGCGAAGAGTCTAACGTAAAGCCATACTGTATTTGGTATGTTAGAGACGTATCCTGGCGCTTTATGGGTGACTTGCCTTCTCAATAGCCCCCAGTTACTTTTACCATCGAACTTCGAAGCACGACAGACGGCACATGCATGCGCCTGGCCCATCTGATACAAGGTAGAGTGGCGTGCGTCCTCGCTAGTTAGTGCTGTGTTGCCCAGGAAGCATGAACCGCGCTAAAGGGGGAGCCCAAACTATCCCGGGGTAGTGCGCGACGCTATACTGTGTAGGACGAGGTCGTGGCAATCGATTTCCACCACACTAAACTAGGGGCAAACGCTACTAGTAATATGGTCCTGGGGTCCTGGTAGATGGCACCGCACGCACACAGGTCACGATGTAGTGTAGTATCGTGT